>VZRL01001447.1:79719-108444 GCA_013397895.1 Origma solitaria | reverse complement strand
CCCATCCCCATTCCCATCCCCATCCCCATCCCCATTCCCATTCCCCATTCCCATTCCCATTCCCCATTCCCACCTCCCGTGGATTTTTCCACCTCCCTAATTTCGGAGGTGCCTTGGAAACTGTGAGTTGCCTCCTCCAGAGCTGCCTGGCGGCCCCTCCTCCACGGTGATCAGCTGCAGCTCCTGACAGCAGCCAGCTGATTAGAGAAGGCAAATGAATTCTTTCATTAGCAGGAGCATTGTTATAATTAGGGTAGAAATTTGGCGCTGATGTCTTTTCTAAAAGGAGACGATAGAAAACCCACCCTGTTTGGTACTGCTTTAAGGCCTCCTTAATTAAAAAAACAGAAGTAATATATGTATATTTGGTTAGGTTTTTATATATACATATTGTATTTATTATTTTTTTCCCCCGGCCCTGTGGAGTTAGTGCAGTTTGTTAATAAAAGTGAAAATCATCATTATCATTATTCATGGCAAAAAAAAAAAAAAAAAAATCGAGAGGTCACAGAGATATTTTGGGAGATGCTGTTGAATCAAAACAAATTGCATTTCCAGCAGCTGGCATTTCCAGCTCCTGCTCGGTCCCGGGCGAGAGGACGGAGGAAGAAATAAATAGAGAGGCAGAAAGATAAATGGAGAGCAGCAGATAGACAGGTTTATGTAGCATTTTCATGTCTCATTGTTGGGTGACACGGTGTGAGTTATCTCTGTAATTACAGCCCTCCTGCTCCTGCTGTTCGCCCCCAGGACCCACAGGGATCCCTGCCCGGAGCTGCTGCGGGGGAGGCAGAGGGAGCAGCACCGTGGGGGCCCAGATTCCCCCACAGGGATCCCACAGAGCTGCCAGGAGGCTCCCAGGGTCCCCTTTGTCCTTGGAGCTTCGGGGGTACAGGAAGGTCACAGCAACACCGAGCTGTCACATCAGGGTGGCCCACAGCCATGGAATGGGTTGGGGGGAAAGGGACATTAAATCCCATCCCATCCCATCCCATCCCACCCCTGCCATGGCAGGGACACCTCCCACTGTCCCAGGCTGCTCCAGCCTGGCCTTGGACACTGCCAGGGATCCAGGGGCAGCCACAGCTTCTCTGGGAATTCCAGCCCAGCCCTCCCCACCCTCCCAGGGAACAATTCCTTCCCAAGATCCCATCCATCCCTGCCCTCTGGCAGTGGGAAGCCATTCCCTGTGTCCTGTCCCTCCATCCCTTGTCCCCAGTCCCTCTGCAGCTCTCCTGGAGCCCTTCAGGCCCTGCCAGGGGCTCTGGGCTCTCCCTGGAGCCTTCTCCTCTCCAGGTGAGCACCCCCAGCTCTCCCAGCCTGGCTCCAGAGCAGAAGGGATTGGAGTTTTCTCCCCTCCTTTAAGTGTTGTGCCGCTGCTGAAAGCCTCACTCTGCTCTAGGGCACCTCAACATCTGCACAAGTTGGTGTTCCTGCTGTTTCAGAGTTTTGGTGGCTCAGATTTACCAAGGACACCGAGAATTTCTGATTTCTTGGTACCAGTCAACTTTTCATTGCCCATGGGGGTGTGAGTGCTGGGTCTCTGGGGATGGTCTGGCAGATAAGATTAGCTGGATCTGTCTCACCCATTTGGGAAAGGGTCAGCTTTGAACTTCCTGCACTTTGTATGGTCTTAACTTCGTGATTTATCACACATTTCCTCTCTTCAGGACACACAGGCAGAGGGAACGGCCACAACCTGTGTCTTTCACAGCTTTTCACACCCCAGTTTTCACTTTGCCCATCTGGGAGACAAGGAGAGACATCTTCCTTTCATTTCCGCTTCATCCCTGGCACTCTGGGGAGCTCTGGGGCACTCCCTGAAGGGATGCAGCCTCTGGGTCCTGCTCCGTCTCCCTCATTGGGACACGGTTGGTGCCTGATGATTTTTTGCCTTTTCTTTTGTATATAATTTTTTACATTACATTTTTACATTTATACATTTTTACATTTATACATTTTTTACATTTCACATTTTTACATTTACTTTTTTATATAGATTTTTATACCTTCTTTATATTTTCTGTAGCCTTTATACATTCTTGGTACCCTTAGCCTACATGCTTGTAATTTTTGTAAGCTAATATTCTAACTTAGTTTTAGAGTCCTGCAAAACAAAAAAACCAAACATTCACAGTAAGAGGCCAAAAACCTCTATATTATCTCAAAATTCAAGGTTCCAGCCTTGGTTGAAACCTTCTCTCTAAAACATATTTTACAAACTAAACTATAGCCTCATTTTAAAAAAAACCAAAAAAACAACCCAAACCTTAAAATAAAGAAAAATTACTTCGTTTATTAAGTTTCTTATTTAAAAAATTTAAATATACTAATTGGCAAAGTCTATAAAATTATATGCATGTTATATGGAATGTATACATCTCGGCGTGTTCCACCTTTGAAAAGCTGTGCACCTGGAATCCTATTAAAATACCCAAGTAAAACCCTTTTATCCCTCTGAACCGTGTCTGCCTCATAATCCTAAGAGCAGCTGAAAGGCAGCAGGGTCAGGGAGAAGGAATTCAGGCAGGTGCAGCAGCTTGGACCATCCATGGATTTGTGGTGCTCCTAGAAGTGCATGAGGAGGGGTCTTGCTTTGAAGGACAGGTGTCTGCCAAGGCAGGCAGGAACCTCCCTTGGAAAAGGGAACATGAGCCCCTTTCCTTCCGAGTTATTGTAACTTTGAAATCAAGGGGCTCTCAAGCAGGAGATATGGGGGAAAAGGAATAACAGTTCTTTATTAATATTTTAGGGTGAAACATCTCCTCCTGTGCCCTGTGTGGTTCCTTTTGGGGTGAAACACCTAATCCTGTGTGCTTCCTTTTGGGGTGAAACCCCTCCTCCTGCACCCTGTGTGGTTTCTTTTGGGGTGAAACACCTAATCCTGTGCCCTGTGTGGTTTCTTTTGGGGTGAAACACCCCCTCCTGTGATTCCTTTTGGGGTGAAACCCCTCCTCCTGTGCCCTGTGTGTTCCTTTTGGGGTGAAACACCCCCTCCTGTGCGCTTCCTTTTGGGGTGAAACCCCTCCTGTGATTCCTTTTGGGGTGAAACCCCTCCTCCTGTGCCTTGTGTATTCCTTTTGGGGTGAATCACCCCATCCTGTGATTCCTTTTGGGATGAAACACCCCCTCCTGTGTGATTCCTTTTGAGGTGAAATACCCCCTCCTGTGTGACTCCTTTTGGGGTGAAACACCTCCTCCTGTGCCCTGTGTGTTCCTTTCGGGATGAAACACCTAATTCTGTGCCCTGTGTGATTCCTTTTGGGGTGAAACACCCCGTCTTGTATGGCTCCTTTTGGGCAGAAGCACCCCCTCCTATGTGATTCCTTTTGGGATGAAACCCCTCCTCCTGTGCCCTGTGTGCTCCTTTTAGTGTGAAACACCTAATCCTGTGCCCTGTATGATTCCTTTTGAGGTGAAACCTCTTCTCCTCTGCCTTGTGTGTTCCTTTTGGGGTGAAACACCTAATCCTGCACGGTTTCTTTTGGGATGAAACACCCCCTCCTGCGCCCTGGAGTGCTTCTCATCCCCTCCTGCACCCTGCAGTGCTTCTCAGCCCATCTGACCGTGCTGCAAGGCCAGAGTTTCCCCAGCTGCTCCAAGGACTGTCCCCAGCTCCGGCTGTCACCCTGCCGAGCAGCCAGAGGGTCAAATCCTTCCAGGAACACAGAATCCCTTCCAGAGAGCACAGACTGGGGCAGAGCTCTGTGGCTGGGGATTCCAGAGCCCCGTGGGCGCTCTCCAGGTTGGAAGGGAACAGAAATGTGGCAGCTCCCACCAGTCCTGCGGGTTCAGGCCAGGAGGAGAGCCTGGAGCATCCTCTGCTCACACAGCCAGGCCATGGATTTGCTGCATGGGGACATTGCCCACCCTGGGGGGGTTCCTGGCTCCTGGCCATTGGCTGGAGGAGGGAAACTTTGATCTGTGCAGGTCCCACAGAGAACAGCTGAAGCGGGCAGTGAAGGGCTCAGATCCAGACCCTTCCCATACTTTACATGGCAGATCGTCCCCGTTGCCCCCAGGACAGGGGTGAGTGGGGCTGGGGGTGTCCCACTGTGCCCCAGCCCCTCCCAGGTGGGATCTGGGGAGCAGCAGCACAAAGAGCACCTCAGTTCTGGGGTTTTGGCTGCCCCTGGAGCCCTGGAAATGTCCAGGGCCAGGCTGGACAGGGCTTGGAGCCGCCTGGGACAGTGGAAGGTGTCCCTGCCCATGGCAGGAGCAAGATGGGCTTTAAGGTCCCTTCCCACCCAAACCAGTCAGGGATTCCATGAAAATATTTTGGGATTATGATCTCCTGTGTTGAAGCTTCACCTCTCCAAATCCCAGGGCTATGAACCCTTGTTGGCTCTGCGGGTGCAGCTCACATTGTGACAGAGAGGGATTTCCTTCCCTTCTGCTGAGGGTCTGCTCAGGGTAGCCACAGGAGGGTCCCTGAAAAGCCGTTTTTTGGGAGCTCTGTGTGCCACATGAGCCATCAGAGCCACTGTCCCATCACTGCCATCCTGATCCAAGTCCTCTGGTCCCTCCGCTGGGAGCTGGGGACAGGAGAAGCTTTGGCTGAGTGGTGGCCCCAGCTGTGTCCTCATGTGACACCTGAGCCCAGGTGAGGAGAGCTGCTGACGCCAACGATGCGGAGTGAATTTTGCCTTTTTCTTTTACATTTGTAACCTTCCCAGTATTTTCCCCACCCTTTTCCCCAGCTGGAAAGACCAAAGCCATTGCAGAGCTCCAAGCCCCAGGGGCACAAGGCTCCTCTCCTGTCTTGGTCTTTCCTGGGATCCAAGGCTGAGAACAAAATCTTCAAGACACATTTTCAACAAGTCCATAGTGCCAAGGGTGGAGGGCTCCAGAAAAAGGGCTTGACCTGGGGGGAATTGCATCACCTCTTGTCCTCCTAATTGGTGCTTTTGATCAATTCTGCTAATTTCCAAAAACTTATCAAGATATATTCAGCCCTCTGGGGTTGGGCTTCCGTGGATATTCTTCAGAACTGCCCCTGGAGCTCCTACAAGGATCCACTTTTCTATTACCTCCTATACTAAAATGATCTCGAATTTTTCTAGGTTGAAAAAGGCAACACCTCAGCCTGCACACGGGAATCCACCATAGCCTGTCCTGGAAAATCTGCATCTTCCAGGCATTCAGGAGCTGAGCCTCCCTCCCAAGGCTGATTTGAAAGTATTCATCTCTCTGAAATGTTTAATTATAATTACCTTAAATTTCAAAACAAGAGGTCATCTGAACTGGAAAATAGATTGTTTTTTTCTCCTTTGAGAATGTCAAAACACTTCATTTTGACAAATTCAGAACCCAGTCCAAATTTTTTTCTGACTCAATAAATTAATCAAAACCGACCTCCTCTTAGAAGAAGTGTCAGTTTTGGAAAAATCAGCATTTTTCAGTGGAAAAAACCACAATTCATCCAAAAATTACTATGACTTCTTGTCTCTGTGTGTCTCCAGTGCTGCTGTTCCCAGTAACTGTGATCCTGCTGGATTAATTACACTGGGCAAGGAGACAAAATCAGGAACAGCACCAGCCTGAGTGGGAGACTTTTTCAGATTCAGAGAGAGGTTGAGAACATTTCTCTTTTTGCTGACTTCTCCAAGTCTGAGGCTGAGCAGACTTCAAGGTGTGGTGGCCCCAGGGGGATTTTCTCTGCTGCAACCTGTGACCCTTGAAATTCCCCCCTTTCCACCAAGCCTGTGCCCTCTGCTCGCTCCCATTTCCCCTAAAAACAGGCGTCAGCTCCACTGCCTTTAAATATGGATTTATTGCTGGTGCAATCCAGGAGGTGCTTTAAAAAAATCCCTCACCTCTCAGAGGGATTCAGCTGGGACCAGACCTTGCTCCAAGGTAACAAATGAGTCTGGAATAACTTCACCGCCTCGATTCCCAGTGGGAATGGGATGGGGGAGTAAAAGGGGAGTTTACGGGAAAACTCTGGTTTCAGAGAATCACAGAATCCCAGAATGGTTTGCGTTGGAAGGACCTTAAAGGTCACCCAGTGCCACCCCTGCCATGGCAGGGACACCTCCCACTGTCCCAGGCTGCTCCAGCCTGGCCTTGGACACTGCCAGGGATCCAGGGGCAGCCACAGCTTCTCTGGGAATTCCAGCCCAGCCCTCCCCACCCTCCCAGGGAACAATTCCTTCCCAAGATCCCATCCAGCCCTGCCCTCTGGCACTGGGAAGCCATTCCCTGTGTCCTGTCCCTCCATGCCTTGTCCCCAGTCCCTCTGCAGCTCTCCTGGAGCCCTTCAGGCCCTGCCAGGGGCTCTGGGCTCTCCCTGGAGCCTTCTCCTCTCCAGGTGAGCACCCCCAGCTCTCCCAGCCTGGCTCCACAGGGGCTCCAGCCCTGGGACCAAAGCACTGCCCTGGGGGGGATTCTGGGTGGATCCAGGCAAAGCTGGGTTGGGGGGCACCCCCACTCTGACCTGGGTGCAGCGATGCCCCCCAAGCCCACGCCCTGTTTGTTTCTCCTGTGTAAATGTTGCGGCTGCAGAGGTTTGTGGCAGCTGGACAGAGCTTTTAGGGCTGCCAGTGGCACTGGAATATAAGAATTATTTGCTCCCTGTGTGATCCAGCCCAGAGTGGGATGGCAGGGATTGACAGGGGAAATGCTCCTGCTCTGGCTGTCCCTCGGCTCAGCACAAAGCACACACAAATCTGTAATTCCTGGAAGTGCCCTGGGAGTGCCCCAGGCGTGAGAAGAGCAGCAGGGCTGGCGTGGCAAAGCCTGAGCAGCACAGGAACGAGGGCTGGATCCTGCCCCGAGCCCTGCCAAGCTCCACCCCCAGCCTGGGGTGACAACTTCTCTTCCCTGGGTGGGATTCATGACCAGTTTGCCCAAGGCGACCCCTGGGGCAGCAGTGGGAGGCCCTGGCTGTGCTGGCACTGGGGACAGGATGTCCCTGGACCAAAGGGGACGTGTCCACCCTGGACCTCTGCCTCCGAGAGTCCCACCTGCCTCCACTTTAATGAACCCCCTGGTGCCGAGAAGCCCAAATTCCCAAAGGACTCCCACCTTTGCCGGTCTGCTCCAATCAGCTCCCGGAACACAAATCCTGACAGCCACCGCAGGCACCTCTCAATGAAGTTGCCATAGTTACTGGTGCCTCACAGCAGCCTCTGAGCTCATTAAAATGATTTGAATGGCTACCCCATCATCGAGGCTCTGGGGGGGAGCTCTGGTGGGGAGGGGAGCCCTGGGCTGGGATGGGCTCCAGGAGGGTGGTGGAGAGTGGCTCCAGAGCCTGCCCAGCTGCAGAGCCTGTCCAGCTCCATCCAGAGCCTGTCCAGTTCCATCCAAAACCTGCCCAGCTCCATCCAAAACCTGTCCAGCTCCAGATCCTGCCCAGCTCCACCCAGAGCCTGCCCAGCTCCACCCAGAGCCTGCCCAGCTCCACCCAGAGCCTGCCCAGCTCCACCCAGATACTGCCCAGCTCCACCCAGAGCCTGTCCAGCTCCAGGACCTGCCCAGCTCCACCCAGAGCCTGCCCAGCTCCACCCAGATCCTGCCCAGCTCCACCCAGAGCCTGTCCAGCTCCAGGACCTGCCCAGCTCCACCCAGAGCCTGCCCAGCTCCAGGGCCTGCCCAGCCCCAGGCACAAGCTCAGGATAGAGCTGAGGGGACAGAGCTGGCACAACCCAGAGCAGTGTCCCCACCCTGTGCTGGTCCCTCCTGGATCCAGGTGGGCATGGGGCTCCTCTGCCTGTAGCGGTGGGTCAAGCCCAAAGGCTTCCGTCCCCCCTGCAGAAGTTGTGGAATCCCAGGGACTGAAACCCCCTGGGGTGGGGTCCAGGGTGGACTGCCCCAGGAAAGGGCTGAGTTCTGACTCCTGTCCCTCAGTCCCTAAATGCATATCATATCTGCCTCTCTCCTGCCTTCCTCCTTCCCAATTGGTCCCTGACCCTTGTCCCTCCCTGACCCTTCCCTGTGCCATCCTCAGTTTGGTTGTTACCCTCAGAATAAAGTCTGGTGTCCTGCTGAGCTCTGGGTCTCTTGTCCCGAGCCCAGGCAGATGGTCACTGCGTGCCTCTGTGTCTGATTGCTCTGGGCAAGGGAACCTCCCTCTGCCCCCTCCGGCTTGTGGATACAAAAGGCTGCTAAGAAGGACGGCGTGGCCTCTGGCCAGGGGACCCTAACCCCGTCTGCGGTGAACCCAGACTCTGGGGACACCGACAGAACACACCAGAAGGCCGCACCAACCCTGGTGGCTGCCCGACCCAGCCCAAACCAACGGCGATAAGTGGCTCCCGAACTGGGACCTGAGGTCCTACGGATCCCAGCTGAGTGACCCGAAATCTCGGTGCACCTTCGAGCAGCCACCGCCCTGCCGAACGAGCCCACGGACTCGTTCAGAAGGGAGACCAAGTCAATCCTCCTCAGAAAGAGAGTGGGAAGCTTGGGACGCCGGAGAAACCTGAGGAACCCCGTCCTGGATGGCGAGGAGCAGTTTCTAGGCAAGAAACTAAGGGTACCGCACTTGGGAATAGAAGACCACGTGGCTCGGTGAGTGCGGCTGTCCTCGAAGTTCCCCCCCACCAGGGTCTCCTTCCCAGCACCTCTCCCACGGCTGAGGCTGCAGTCACATCCTCCCCCAGGCCAAGCCCTCACATCTCCAGCAGGGATGGTTTCCCACCTTCCCACGCTCTCCAGCAGCCCAGGAGATGATGCTGGAGGCAGTGGAGTAGTTTGAAATAGGAGCTGGAGCCTTCCTCCTCTTTCAACCCATATTTTAGAAATTGCTGTATTAAAAAAAAAAAAAAAAATCCTTTTTTGGGTTCACCCAAAACATTCATTCAAAATAAAGTTTCATCCTCTTTTTTTTTTTTCTTCTGCTTAGACAAGGCTGTGAAGAACAAGTATTTTGGGGGTTTAGCTTAAACCCAAGCAGTTTCAAGAAAAGAAAAAAACCTATTAAAAATATCATAGAATACTACAGAAAAAAAAAAAAACCCCAAAAAATAAAAAATACCCTGCTAAAAAACCTCAGGGGTTTTTTTTGGGCACTTCTGCTCCGGGAAGGAGGTCGCTGTGGCATCCTTGGGCAGGTGCTGCTCATGGAGGCTGCAGGACGTGGCTGAGGGCACTGCTGGCGGTGAGAGGATCGGAGACCTGCAGGATGCTCCAGGGAGGAGGAGGAGGCTCGGCGCCCCCAGGGGAGGGGTTCGCTGGGAGATGAAGGATTCCCAGCTCCCTCCGGCTGTCCCCAGCCCAGCCTGCGCCAGGATCCCTTCCCGGGGCAGGGACCCCACCCCGGCCGTGCCCGGCTCAGCAATCCCCGCACCCGGAGCGAGCCCAGGGCTGGAATTCCTTCATTTCCTCGCTCCCAGCCAGGCTCGGGGGGCTGCAGGGATGCACAGCCCCCCCCCCCCAGCCATGGGGAAATGGGCAGAGCTGCCGAGCAGACCCCCAGCACCTCCCCAGCCGCAGGGTGGGCGCTCTGGTGCCCCTTGGGAGCAGCAGCCACCCCCGGGCAGCTCCAGGGGCAGTGCCACTCCATGGAGCAGGACTGTCCCTCCCCCGAGGGATGCAGGGCCAGCCCGGGGTCCCCTGGGCTTTTCCAGCAGCTCCAGGTCTGCTCTGGTGTTTCCCCACATCGCAGGGACCACCGGGGGCAGCTCCCGGGGGCTCCACAGCCCCAGAGCTCCCGCACTCCCCTCCGCACGGGGGGCCCAGCCCGCACCCCTCGCTGTGCAGAGCTATCAGGGCACACGGATAATCTTTTACTCTTCAGTACAAATAATTTATTACATTAAAATAACGTTTTTAAAAAATGAGTACTTTGGGAATAATTCAGGCTCGCCTGCGGAGGCATTTTTCAAAGTGCCATAATAGGCACTTAGAAATGGGTGGTTATTTTTATTCTCCGAGCCTGTCAAGAAGCTGATGGATCGAATTGGCTGATGACAAGGCAGCTGCTGAGTGCTCATAGACGGAGACCACAGCGGGAACACGGAGCCTGTTACAAATGAGCAGCCTGCCCAGGTCGGAGGCTCCCAGCTCTCTGCAGCTCTGCGGCAGGGTCCTGCTGCCCCGCGGTGACAGGGACCTGGGCAGCAGTGTCCTGAAGGGCACAGGGGGCAGGCAGCCCCTCCCAGCTGCCACCCCTGTGCCCTACAGCTCCGTGCCATTGCCCCTGCCTGGTTGAAATGGCCCTTCCCACACACCCACCGCTCCTCCGGGAGGATGAGTGTCCCAGGGGTGGCGGTGACAGCTCCTTGAGGCCAGGATGGGACAGGCACGACAGAGGGGAAGGGCAGGGCTCCGCTGGCAGCAGCTCCAGCTGGGAGAAGCACCGGCACCTCGAGCGGGGTGGGAGAACCGCCGGGGGGGATGGCCTGGTTATCTCCTGGTGACAGAGCTCTGCCTCCTCACCCTCTGCATCATAGCCCAAAATAAACCCTCCTGCTCTGTCTCACCCATGGACACTGCAACCAGAGCCCTTCTGCCATAGCAGGGGCTGACAGAGCAGGGCAGGGGGGCTGGGGGATGGGATGGCCCTTGGAGCAAGGCTGGGAGCCTCCCATTGTGCCCAGGAGTCTCCCAGTGTGCCCAGGAGCCTCCCAGTGTGCCCAGGAGCCTCCCAGTGTGCCCAGGAGCCTCCCAGTGTGCCCAGGAGCCTCCCAGTGTGCCCAGGAGCCTCCCAGTGTGCCCAGGAGCCTCCCAGTGTGCCCAGGAGCCTCCCAGTGTGCCCAGGAGCCTCCCAGTGTGCCCAGGAGCCTCCCAGTGTGCCCAGGAGCCTCCCAGTGTGCCCAGGAGCCTCCCAGTGTGCCCAGGAGCCTCCCAGTGTGTCCAGGAGCATCCCAGTGCGTCCATGGCTGGGTTTTGGATGGAAGAATTCGTCACTCATCAGTGACCCTCACAGCCTCTGCCTCTGCTGGCTCCTCATCCTTTCCCCCAGGGAGCGCTGATCTCCAGGAGCTGGGAGGGAAAACCCTTGGTGCAAACTCAGGAAAGGACACTGATCCCATGGCATTCCAAATCCTGGCCCCACACCCCTCAGTCCCTCCAGCCCAGCTGCTGGGGACACACAGCCCTCCAGAGGTGTCCGAGCACAGCCACAGTGTCAGTGGGAGCTGACCTTGAGGGCTCCTCCATCCTCCAGACACATTTGGGAGCCAGCAGGGATCCTCCCTGTGTGTGTGCTGCAGGATGCAGGACACAGCTGGGCACAGCTGGATGGTGCAGGACACAGGACACAGCTGGACACAGCTGGATGGTGCAGGACACAGGATACAGCTGGACACAGCTGGATGGTGCAGGACACAGGACACAGCTGGACACAGCTGGATGCTGCAGGACACAGGATACAGCTGGGCACAGCTGGATGGTGCAGGACACAGGACACAGCTGGGCACAGCTGGATGTTGCAGGACAGAGGATACAGCTGGGCACAGCTGGATGCTGCAGGACACAGGACACAGCTGGGCACAGCTGGATGGTGTAGGATGCAGGACACAGCTGTGCACATCTGGATGGTGTAGGATGCAGGACACAGCTGGGCACAGCTGGATGGTGCAGGATGAAGGACACAGCTGGGCACAGCTGGATGGTGCAGGACACAGCAGGGCACAGCTGGGCATAGCTGGATGGTGCAGGAGGCAGGACACAGCAGGGCACAGCTGGGCACAGCCGGATGGTGCAGGATGCAGGGCACAGCTGGGCACAGCTGGAGCCACCTCTGCAGTGCCCAGCAAGGCAGGGTCCGTGGATGGCACTGCAGAGACAGAAATGGTCACACCCTCCTTGGCTCTGCAGCCGCGGGGTGACACTTCCTCAGGGCAGGAGAAACCCAAACTCTGTTCCCACAGCCCAGGCAGGACACAGATCTCATCCAGGCCAACCAAAGAGGCAGGAGGGATCAAGCCCATGTGGATCCCCCCTGCAGCCCCTGGGCACTGCCCCTGCCTGGCTGCCAGCTCAGAACCTGCAGGAGTGCTCCTGGCACAGCTCATCCGCCAAGGATTTGTGAGAGCTCCTTCTCCAGGGGCACCACCTCCCGAAGAGGGGTCAGATGTGTCCCTGGCCTCAGCCCCCAGCTCCTCATGATCTCAAAGCAGGCCAGATGTCTCCAGGAAAGCTCCTGACCTTTCCCCAACCCTCCTGCCCTTGGCAAGGAGCAGAGCCTTTGCTGGCAAAGGGGACATGACTGCAGGGCAGATCTGTGAGCTGAGCTGAGCTGCTGCTCCCAGCACAGCCCTCCCCAGTCCCAGGGCATGCCCTGGCCCTCGGGGTCTTCCTGAGACATCTCCTGGAACGGTCTCTGCTGTGGAGCAGCGGCTGAGCACGTTCTGAGGGTGAGCAGAGGTGAGGCAGGGTGAGCTGCAGGCGGCCCGCGGTGCTTTGGAGCTGTGAATCATTGATGAGCCCATTCTGAAGGGTTTGCACTGCCCAGGGCTCAGCCAGCCCAGCCTCATTCCTCCTGCCAGAGCTTTTCCATGCTCAGAGAGCAGCACAGCAGCCCTTGGAGCCTGCCTGAGCAGGACCAGCCGGGACACCAGGGCAGAGACTTGCTGGGGAAGCATCGCCAGCAGCAGCTCTTGGGGCTGGAGGAGTCACCTTGGGTTGGGGGAACAACTCTGGGCTGGGGGAATAATCCTGGGCTGGTGGAGAAACCCTGAGCTGGAAGAGTCGCCCTGGGCTGGTGGAGAAGCCCCGGGTTGGACGAACAGCCCTGGGCTGGTGGAACAACTCTGGGCTGGGGAACAATTCTGGGCTGGGGAACAATTCTGGGCTGGTGGAACAATTCTGGACTGGTGGAAAAATTCTGGACTGGTGGAACAACCCTGGGCTGGAGGAGTCACCCTGGGCTGGAGGAACAACCCTGGGCTGGTGAAGCCCTGGGCTGATGGAATGACCATGGGCTGGTGGAGTCACCCTGGCCTGATAGAGTGACCCAGGGTTGTGGAATGGGCTTGTGGAACGACCCTGTGCTGATGGAATGACCCTGGATTTGTGGGTCATCCCTGGGTTGGTGCAGTAACCCTGGGCTCCTGCTGGGGCAGAATCTGCTCTGCAGAGGCTTGGAAGGGCTGATCCAGACCTGGTCCGGAGGGTGTGAGGCAAATCCATCCCTTAAGGATTTAATCTGTCCAGAGCCAGCCATTCCTGCAGCAGGCTGAGACATCCCTGAGCCAGGCTGCAGCTCCAGGGAATGCTGAAAACTGCAGCAGCTGCTGAGAGGCTCCCAGGAGAGCTGGGAGCGCCAGGAGGGGAGGCTGGAGAGTGATGGATATTCCAGGGAAACCCCAGTGCAGTCCATCCATCCCATGGATGGGATGGATGATGGATATTCTGGGGAAGCCCCAGTCCAGTTTTTCACCCCACGGACCAGGATGGATGATGGATATTCTGGGTGAAGTTTCGGGACTCTCTAGTCCTGTTTCCACCCCACTAACCAGGGTGGACAATGGATATTCTGGGTGAAGGTACAGGACCCTCTAATCCTGTTTTCACCCTCCTGACCAGGGTGGATGGCGGATATTTTGGGGGAAGACACAGGACCCTTTAATCTTGTTTTCACCCCACCGACAAGTATGGACAATGGATATTTTGGGGGAAATACAGGACCCTGTAGTCCTATTTTCATCCCCCTGACCAGGTGGACAATGGATATTTTGGGGGAAGATACAGAACCCTCTAGTCCTGTTTTCACTGCACTGACTGGGATGGATATTCTGGAGGAAGCTTCAGGACACTCTAATCCTGTTTCACCCCCTGACCAGGACGGACGATGGATATTTTGGGGAAAGATACGGGACGCTCTGCTCCTGTTTCCACCCCCCAGCAGCAGTTTGGGATTTCTGGAGGTGGCAGTGTCACACGTGTGGCTCTCACACTGCACCCACCCTGCTGGGACAGCAGCTCCCACCATTCCCAGCTGTGCCAAGCCAAACTCCAGTTCCTGACTGGAGAGAGATCCTTGCTGCAGACACAGAGGTGCTGCTCCATGCAGTTGAGGCTCTTCCCCGGTGCTCCAGCCTCTCAAAGCCCAGCTGGCTGTGGAAGAAATGAAAAGGAACACGACTTTGAATTTCAGAGCCCAGAAGTTGCAGCATTTCCCTCTCTCACAGCCTCCTGCCTGCAGATTCAAAGCTCTCCTGAGGCTCGTGAATTGATTCCCTGTTCTGGGAGGCAGGGGAGGTTTACAGGCTCATCTCCACCCCACTGTGGCCCAGAGCTGGCAGGATATGTGCCCAGGGTGGTATCAAGAGCCAGAGGCAGAGCTGACAACTCAGTAACTCTCTGTTCTTCTTCCTCCCACTCCATCCTTTAAGTGTCCCAGTTTCCTCAGGAGTTAGGCTGAGGTGAGGATAAAAACACACCTGGGATTTTCCCAACGATCTTGCTTTCTTTGGGGGAGGGTTTCAGGCTCTGGGAAACTCATTCCCTGCAGTGCAGCCGGGATGTCACCCTGGCCTGGCCCTGCTGCCCTGCAGGGTCACAGTGAGCGCTCACCCCTGACCCAGAGCGTTCATCTCATCCCCATCTCCCTGATAGCAGGGCATGTCCGATTAGAGGCAACGGCCACTTCTGACCTTCTTTGGTTTGAAAAGCCTCATTAGGTTGGATTTTTGCTGTTTCAGATTCCCTCTCCCTCCTGGCTGAGTGTGTCCGTGCCGTGGGGGCTGCCAGGGTCAGTGTGGGATGTGCTCTGGGGCTCACAGGAGACAGGGCAGAGCTGCCCTGGGCCAGAGCAGTGCCTTCCCTGCCATGGGGGCAGGTGAGGGGTGTGCCCAGCAAAGCATTCCTGCTTTGTGGGAGTATCCCATGGGAGAGGCACTTTTGCAAGGAGCCAGGACACTCTGTGTCCATCCCGTGTCCCCAGGTGAGCTGTGATCAGGAACGGCAGTGCCAAGACACAGGGAATGGCTTCCCACTGCCAGAGGGCAGGGATGGGTGGGATCTTGGGAGGGAATTGTTCCCTGGGAGGGTGGGGAGGGCTGGGCTGGAATTCCCAGAGAAGCTGTGGTTGCCCCTGGATCCCTGGCAGTGTCCAGGGCTGGAGCAGCCTGGGACCGTGGGAGGTGTCCCTGCCATGGGGGTGGGGGGAACAGGCTGAGTTCTGAGGTCCTTCTAACCCAACTCATTTTATGGTTCTCTGAAGAGAGCACAGCCAGGAAAGCATTTCTGCTTTCTGAGCAGCTCTGCTCAGTGAGGAGCCTCAGCCAAGGCAGGATGCTGGGCAGAAGAGCTGACCGCAGTTTCCCAAATCCTGCTGTGGTTCCTGGGATGAGCAGTGTGCATCGATGGCCTCCCCTTGCAGACCTGTGAGAGCAGCACATTGGACAAAGGGCTGGAAACATCCCTGGAGCAGAGCAGGCTCGGGGTGTGCAGGCTCAGAGGAGCCATGGGCAGAGCTCAGGTGTGCCCTCATCACCACCAGGCTGTGCTGCAGCCCCTGGGGACAGGGACAGCCAGGGCAGGGCAGGCTGGAGATCAGGAAAGGTTCTTCCCCCAGACGGTGCTGGGCACTGCCCAGGCTCCCCAGGGAATGGGCACGGCCCCGAGGCTGCCACAGCTCCAGGAGCGTTTGGACAGCGCTGCCAGGGGTGCCCAGGGTGGGATTTGGGGGGTCTGGGCAGGGCCAGGGGTTGGGCTGGATGATCCTGGGGGTCCCTTCAGCTCAGGACATTCCGTGATTCCATGATCCCTGACCCCTTGCTGCAGGCAACCCCCAGTGGGAGGTGTCCCTGCCCGTGCTCAGAGTGCACAGAGCTGTCCCTGCTCCCTCGCAGATGGAGTCTGTTGTCATCCCCGTGATTTAGAGCGACTTGGAGGCGCAGGCTGAGGTCTGCAGCGAGCGATGAACACGCGATGCCTCCAGGCATTCCCGGGAACAGATGCAGACACGTGGGCTCAGACCCCCATTTTTCCAGCCAGCAAGTGGAGAGAGAACAGTTCATGGGCTCTGGTTCAAACAGGATCTGAAATATCCTCCTAGCAGAGTTTTCCAGAAATAAAAGAAATGTCTGAGGACTGCAAGCAAGGGAACGATTAACACATGGAGACCTGCAGCTGGGCACTCTGTGGTGCCCAAAGGAAGAGGCCCTGCTGTGTCCCTGTCCCTGTCCCTGTCCCCTCCTCTTCCCCAAGCTCTCTTGGGTCAGGGCAATGAAGTCTCACCCCCTTTGCCACACAATTTTGTAATGACGGAAGGGGAATTGCTTCATCCAGGCACCTCCATAAGGGAATTCCCAGCAAAGACCTCACTTATGGATTCTCACAGCTCCAAGAATGAGCTACTCAAAGTAGTGCTTTGTTCCTGACCTAAACCGTGTTTTTGTCTCTCCCTGCTCCAGTCTGGAGCTGTTTGGGTGTTCAATTCCTGGGTCTGTTTCCTGTCTGTGCCATTGCCAGGGTGTTATTTGGACCTCCAGAAAGAACAGAAACCCTTCAGAAGGTAATCTGGCTCAGGGGAGAGTTTGGAACAGGGGCAACAGCAGAACCAGTCAAAAACATATGTTCCTGCCTCGATATCGAAGGTTTGGGGCTGGGTCAGGCTGGGGCAGTGGACATTCAGCGCATTTCAGTAATTTGTTTGTGAAATCTCATTTCTGGGTGTTTGATACCGATGGGTTGTGGGGAAAGCCCATGGAGAGCAGTCCTCCTGGAGCCAGGTGTGTCCCCAGGATGTCCTTCTGCACCTGGACACATCCCCGTGCAGCTGGACATCCCTCAGTGCCCCAGTGTGCCCCTCAGCCAGGACAGCTGCTTTGTGCTGTCCCCGGTGTCCCTGAGCTGTCATCTGCTGACACAGGTGGGGGTGACCCAAAGCCCAGCCTGGGCACACCTCAGCCTCACATCCCCACACCTGCCCCTGCCCCACACAGGAGGGGCAGAGGGTGGCCAGGAGAGCCCTCCCCGATGGAAATCTCATGCCCTGGGGGTCTCCTGGTGTGGGGAAGGTGGGGAAGGAGCACTCTCCGAGAACAAACAAAGAGGAAACAGACATCGAAAGTGCCACTTTCAGCCTTTTTGCAGGAGAGGTACAAAGTGCCTTTGAGCTGTGGGTGACACAAACACCCAGGGACTGATCAAAAGTGGCTTCTGCCACTAGCCCCAGCCCCAACCTTTCCGCTGTGGGTGGGAGCACTCACTCCACTATAATTCCTCTGTGTTTTCCTACAGTCTCGATGTTCTCCCACTGACCTGAATGCCTAAATGGCCTTGAGGGGGTTGGGGGAGTCTTGCAGCACATGGAGGTGTCTGGAGACCCCCCAGCAGTGGGACAGTCTGTCCCCATCATTCATTCCTGCCTCAGCCGGGTGGGGCTGGGTGAGGTGAGTCCCTCCTGGAAATCACCCTGCATTAGTGGGTGTTTTGAGGGTATTTTGGGATCCTTGTTCATCAAATCTTCCCTCTTGTAATGAGCTGAGTCTGAGGGGTGGGAGAGGGGAGTGGAGGGGGATTTGGGGTGTTTAGGAACAAGCAGAGGTTAATGAGTTGCTGAAGGTTAACTCACAGCACCTGCAGGGGCTTGGCAAGAGCATTTTTCTTCCTGCAAATATAACCCCAGATCGGAAGAGAGCCCTGCCAGCCCAGCTCCACCCTGGAGGGTGTCCAGGGTAGCTGAGGCGGGACTGAGTGGCCACTGGAGCAAAGAGGACCGGTCACATCCCTGGGGGTAGAGATGGAGAGCTTGGCAGTGCCCCCAAATATGCACCACCGCTGCCTCGGGGCTCAGGGATGAGAGCAGCTGTCCCTCCAGCTCTCTGTCCCCCCACGGAGCTGACCCTGCCAGGACCTCGGCTCCAGCTTGGGCAGAGCTCCGGGATGGGACAGGGCAGTTGGTTCTTGGCTATTCTCCATCCTCGGGCCCCAAACCGACCCGCTCAGGCTGAGCCAAGCTCCCAGCTCACCCTCTGCACCTCCCAGGAGCCCCTCAGCCGGGAATTCCCGCAGGAGCTTCCCCCACTTTCCCCACGTGTTGAATTCCTGCTAGAGCGCAGTCCCTGCGAGCTCCCGGAGGCTGTCCAGGGGATGGTGGGGACACCGTGACTTTTGGGGACAGGAAGGCTTGGGGCTGCTCACCAACAGCCGATGGCACTGCTCTCCTGCCGGCTCAGCCGGACCTGCCCGGGAGCCGCGGCAGGGAGCAGGAGGGGACGCGTCTGTCCCCGCGCCCGCAGCTGCTGCCTTTTGTCGCCAGTCCCTGCTCCACCGCCATCCTCCGCAGCGGCAGCGGCTGCGTGCTTCCCTCTAGTGGTGCCAGCCCCGGAACCGCCGTGATCCCAACCCTCTGATCCCACTGTATCCTGATCCTGATCCCCCTGCACCCCGATCCCACTGCATCCTGATCCCACTGCACCCTGATCCCACTGCACCCCGATCCCACTGCATACTGATCCCACTGTATCCTGATCCTGATCCCACTGCATCCTGATCCCCCTGCACCCTGATCCCACCTCACATTGATCCCACTGTGCTCTGTCATCTCACCGCACCCTGATCCCATTGCACACAAATCCCACTGTGCTCTGCGACTCCAGTGTATTCTGTGATCCCACTGCACACCCTGATCCCACTGCACACCCTGATCCCACTGCACACCCTGATCTCACTAAACACCCTGATCCCACTGCTTTCTATGATCCCACTGCACCCCAATCCCACTGCACCCTGATCCCGCTGTGCTTTGTGATCCCACTGCACACCCTGATCCCACTGGTTTCTATGATCCCACTACACACCCTGATCCCACTGCACCCTGATCCCACTGTGCTCTGTGATCCCACTACACACCCTGATCCCACTAAACACCCTGATCCCACTGCTTTCTAAGATCCCACTGCACCTTGATCCCACTGCACCCTGTGGTCCCAACCTGACTCCCTGAGACCCCACTGTCCCAGGCGGAGCAGCCACACGAACAGGGCTGCCCTGGGCCAGGCTGGCCTCGAGGCTGGGTCCCAGCCTGGCTGCTCAGGGCAGGATGTCCCAGCTGGGAACAGAGGAGCTGTGACACCCTGGGATGTGTGAGTGGCTCTCTCCTCCCCTGGCAGGGGATTCCTGCCCCTGGGGGTGTTTGAAGCTCCTTATCCATTGGCACGGTGCCACAGACTTGGTCAGAAGCAAATTCTCAGGGCTGCTGGCTAAAATTTATTCCTCCTTGTTGCCCTGAAAGATTTTGCAGTCTTTCCCAAAATGCTGACTCAGCTTTATTTTGCATGCTGGGTCCCCCCATGCTGTGCTCTGCTTGGAGACTGTCCCGGGAAGGCTCCTCTTTTCCTGCTTAAGGAATTGGCTGAGCCAATTCTCTCAAGCCAAAGCCGTGACTGAACAAATCCAGCTTTTGTAGAGATGTGACTGTTCTCTGCTGCCCGCGGTGGGGAGCTCAGGGCTCTGCTGGCACTGCAGGGGCTGCTTTGAAGAAACTGCTGATCCTCCAGGGACCTGTTTGGGCTGTCACCTTCATCTGGGCACTGAACATGAGCCCAGGTGTGCCCAGGCAGCCAAGAAGGCCAATGGCACCTGGGTTGTACCAGCCGTGGTGTGGCAGCAGGACCAGGGCAGTGATTGCCTCCTGTGCTGGGCACTTCTGGGGCACCTCCAGTCCTGGGGTCAGCTTTGAGCAGGAGAGACCTTGAGGAGCTGGAGAGTGTCCAGGGAAGGGAACGGAGCTGGGCAGGGGCTGAGCCCCAGGAGCGGCTGAGGGAGCTGGGAAAGGGCTCAGCCTGGAGAAAAGGAGGCTCAGGGGGACCTTGTGGCTCTGCACAGCTCCTGCCAGGAGGGGACAGCCGGGGGGGTCGGGCTGTGCTCGCAGGGAACAGGGACAGGAGGAGAGGGAACGGCCTCAGGCTGGGCCAGGGGAGGCTCAGGGTGGATATTTGGGAAATTTCTTCATCAAAAGGGTGAAACTTTCGGTGCCCAGGGCACCAAAACTGCCCAGGGCAGTGGTGGGACCCCCACCCCTGGAGGTGTCCAAGGAATGACTGGAAATGGCACTGAGGGCACGGTGGTGGTCAAAGGTTGTAATCAATCTTCCTGGAGATCTTTTCCAACCTTAATGATCCCACGATTCTCTTGCCAGGATGCACAGAAGGTACCTGGAATGGGTAGGGATGAATCCATCCTCAGGAGTGAAAACTGCGTGGGGCAGGTGCCAGTGAAGCTCTGCCTTCCCCTTCCAATGGGTCTAAGCTGGTTGTCTCAGAAAAATGAAGCAAAAATGGGAACACTCCCAGTTTCTGGCAGATGGAATGAGCTGTTCTTCAGCCCCACAGGTGCTGTTCAGTCCAGCCCAGCTCCAGGGCCAGGCTGGAGCAGCTGGTGTCTCTCCCAGAGCTCAGGAGCAGAGATAAGGTCATGGAGAAGGGGCCTCACATCCCAACTCCTGCTGCGTTACAAGATAATTGTGGTGTGGAAGTTGTCGTACATCCCCCTGAGGAGCCGGGGCCTGGCAGATTCCATTCGTTCCTCCAGCACCACCAGGACAAAAAGCGAGTGAGGAAATGTGGCTGCGGGCCTGGGAAGGTGTTAGCAAGGCCAATCACAGCTGATAATTAGCGCTGAGAGCACTGAGCTCATCGCTTCTCTCCATCTCAGCACTGTCCTTGTTTTGCTCCGTGGCTTTTTGGCAGAGGCCCAGCCAGCACAGGAGGAGTGGAGCTGACCTTACAGAGAGGCAATAAAACTCCACAGAGCATCACCACCCATCCCAAACCCTCAAGGCAGACACAGACTCTCGTCAGCTCTGCTGACCTCCACGTGTGTCCAGAGCCCCGAGTGAGAGGGCATAGCCCTGGGCAAGCCTGCAGCAACCCTTGGTGTTGGCTCTTTAGTGACTGAGTGGAAGGGATTGATGGATTTATGGGATTTATGGAAATTTTTGCTGCCTGGTCTCTGCTTATGAACCTGCAAGGTGACCAAGGTCATTGCACCATCTCCAGCCTTGACTCCCTGTTTCTGTACAATTTGTAGTTGTGCCCCTACATTTCTATTCAGTATTAAAATCAGCACAGTGGATGTGCAGTGGGCACCATTAATTCCCCCAGCACAAGAAGCAGCTGTGTTCAAAAGCCTGATGGGTTTTATTTTAAAATAAATGACTGAAAAGAGGAAGAAATAACAACCAAAGCCCTAAAAAACCAGCAGCAGCGTTTGCACAGGACAGTGGTGCACGTGCAAGTCTCAGCTGCACCTGTGGCAGCTGCCAAAATGGAATGATTTCAGATGATGCCAGAGCCATGGAATCATGGAACAGTTTGGGTTTGAAGGGACTTCAGAGGTCATCTGTCCTCTGGTGCCAGACACCTTCTGCAGGAACATCCCTTTGTTCTCAGGATCTCCTGAGCTGAAGGGACCCCCAAGCATCATCCAGTCCCACCCCTGGCCCTGCCCAGAACCCCAAATCCCCCGCTGTGCACCCCTGGCAGCGCTGTCCAAACGCTCCTGGAGCTGTGGCAGCCTCGGGGCCGTGCCCATTCCCTGGGGAGCCTGGGCAGTGCCCAGCACCGTCTGGGGGAAGAACCTTTCCTGATCTCCAACCTAAAATTTCTCGTCCCAGCCTGGCAGACATTCCTGGGTTGGTGCCTCATCCCACAGGTGGACTGTCCCCTCTGCTGTTGGTGACATCAGTGGCTGTGGCCATGGAATCTGCTCCCCAGCGCGTGTGACCCTCCAGCCCTGAGGCTCCTCTGCTTGGCTTCCTCTTGGCCATCCTTCTTTCTTCCGTGCCCCACCATTCACTCCCCGTGATATTCTCTCTCCTGCCTTCAAATTCACAGCCTCTTGGCCTTCAGATTCCTTTCCTGGCTCTCGGTGGGCTCAGACGTGTCCTCTCCTCCTTGCCTTTGCCATCTCACCCCAGTGGTGGCCTCGCTTTTCCAGTTCACCGCGGAGGAGCTGAATGGAGCTCTCCCCTGGCTCAGCGTTTGAAGAATGAGGAGCCAGAAAACTTCAGTTTGAATTTTTCCTGTATGATCCCAGCACACAAACCCCACCCTCCATGTCGGGGGAGGTCCCTCTGGCCAGGGAGTGCCTTGACAATTGGATTTAATGTCACCTGAAAGCCAATTGGAGCTGCTCCTTCTCTAGGTGGTGCCCAGCGCTAGCAACGCACAATCAGCTGCTGATTTCCCCTGGAAGGACACAAGGGCACCAGAAGTTTCATTCACAGAAAGCTCCAGAAGTTTCATTTGTGACCTCACAGACGGATGTATCCCCTACCCCCAGACTGGGAGATGGGATTTCCACCCTTAGCAGAGCCAGGCTCAAATAACTCAATTCTTCAATGGTTCAGCTCCTTCCTTAAACATTGACCCTTTAGAAACAAACCAGTGCCCCACACATTGTTGTCATTGGCCAACGTAAAGATATTTTGGGAGCCTCAGCATTACTTCTGAAAGTAAAGAAAGGAAAGAGTCAAGGTGCTGCTGGTTATAAACACAAAACCCAACCCAGGCTGTGCAGCAAGAGCAGAGACAGAGTTGCTTCACTCCACGTGAAATTCCATCTCTGTCCCAAATATCTCTATCCCAATAATAAAATTCAGCCTGTGGGGTGTGGGACTGCCTCTTGCAGCCGGACTCGGGTGGAAGGAGCAATCCCAAGCCTCCCCAAGCCTTTCCTGTCTATAGCACATCACCCACACACTGTGCTCATTCCCAATGCAGAGGGATTTGCTGGCATCCCTAAACCTCACTGAAAACACAGACAGAAATTACCAAACCCCCTCATTATCTCGTTGTTCCAAAGAGTTGGAAAGCAAGAGACACCAATGCAGGTTTGGGGCAACCCACACTTGGAATTTCCTCCAGGGACTCACTCTGTTGCTGAATCCGACCATTTGAATTTTAACTTTAGAAATTCTTCAGGAAAACCACTCTGCTTTTATCTTTTCTTTTTCTTTTTTATAAATTTTTTTTAAAATTTTGTATTTTAGTTTATGGATCAATTCACTGCACCTTCATTGGCAAAAAATAGCTGCTGCTCACGTGTGAGCTGTGTGTGCCACTGTCCTATCACAAAGCCATTGTCATGTTGTTATTGTGATATTGTCATTCTGTAAAATGACTGAAAACATGAAGGTTTTGTGGGAAACGCCTAATCCCAGATACTCGGGATTATTAACTGAAAAGGACTCGCAGCAGCATTTGATGTTATTTTTATTTATTCAGTCACCCAGCCCTTTCTTCCCTAAACTCCCAGATAACATTTCACAGCCTTATCACGGCTGAGGACAGCGGGGGCTGCACAGATGCTGCTTTTGTGCCATTCCTCTCTGTCTGCTTCATATTTAGGCATAAAAAATCTGCATTCTTGGCCCTTGCTGCTGGAGCAGGGGGGTCACACCCCTGGTTCCACCGGCTCTGAGCTCTTCCTTTCTTCCAGGCAGCTGTGAAGCACTCGGAGATCACCCCGAGGACAGCCACAAGAATGATCAGAGGCCTGGGCTGACACTCTCCAAAGGAAGATAGGGAGAGGTGGTGTGTTTAACTTGGGCACAGCATCGATCTGAGGGGATGTGAGGGATTGCTACAGCGAGGACAAAGCTGTGCTCTGCCTGCCTGGGGGGGTTCAGGCAGCACGAAAGGAATTCAGGCTGCACAGGGGAGATTCATGGCAGCACCTGGAAAGTGCTTCTGGCAGGGTGGGTAAGTGGAGTTTCCAACACTGGGAGTGTTAGAAATGAAGGGAATCTCTCGCAGGGTTATCAGAGGCATCGCTGCTGCTCTGGTGTGTTTATCAGAGCTGCCTTCCCACGGAGTGCCCCAGGAGCAGGAGCATCCTCCAGCCAGGACAAGGGAGGGAAGAGCACGGGGTCCTTGTTTTGCTCCCTGAGCAAGCCAAGAGCAGCAAAATGGAAATCAGTGGAAGAGTGGAGATGGTTTATGAGCAGAAACACAGAGAAGAAAATCCACAGAGTAACCCCTGCCTTCAGCCTGCAGAAAATGAGAGTGCAAGGAGCATCATCTGGGCTGGGCTCTGTGGTGTTTGCACAGGCAGAGCCCTCGGTGCTCTCCTGTCCCCTCACTGGGCAGGGGTCACACACAAGGTGTGGACACAGCTCCACCATTTGCTGTCCCAGCTGTCCTTCCAAGACCACCCGGCCGAGCCAGACCAAGTGGGTGATGTTTTATTCCACGTAACAAACGATGGAAGCGAATTGCCCACAGCCCATGGTACTCACAAAAATGAATATTTTTTGCTCTTTGTCAGAAACAGGCAGGGCAATGGTGCTGGCTCACTGCAGCCTGGAGAATTCCAAAAGGGTGGATTCCTGCTCCCTTCCCGAGCCCCGGCAGGACGGGAGGGACCGCGGAGCGCTGCCTGCCCGGCTTTGTGGCAATGCCAGCTTGCCCTCTAGTGGCCCTGATCCCAAATGTCCCTCCAGCTGCAGGGCGTGGCCTTGGCGGTGATGTCCCAAGAGCTGTTCAGGACACGCAGCTGGGAGACAAATCTGCTTAACCCCTTCCTTCACAGGGGGGCTTAACCCCCTAAACTTTGCAACAATTCACTGCGTTTGGTACCCTGCTGAGCTTCTGCCTCCTCCTCCTCCTCCTCTTCCTCCTCCTCCTGTCTCCCACAGCAGCTCTGAGGAACTTCAGTGGCCAAAGAGGGGTTTTGGGGAGCTGGAGAACTGAGGGGACGCTCAGCAGCAGCAGAGAAAGGGAATTATTTTACAGCCCAGGCAACCTTTGCTCTCATTCCAGCATTTCTGGAAATTTGGCTCAGGTTTGCCATTCTCACTCTGGATCCTGTTCCCATCGCAGTGAGGTAATTCTGTGTAATCTGAAAGCAGCTGCACCCAGACTAAAGGACAAATATCCCCTGGTGAGATTACACTGAATTCTGCTGAGTTCACTGAATTTTAGATGCAAATGGAGGATGAAAAGGCAGAGATTTGGCAGCAGGAGGAGAGGACACAGCTCCCCAAAGGCTGCACACCCATGGGCTGGGTGAGCACCATCCTGCAGACCTGGGGGCAGGAAGGCTCCTCGTTTGCAGAAGGATTTTCCCAACCCCTGTTGAGTGGTTCCAAGCACCCAAACCCCAAACCCCTCTGCCTTCCCACCCCGGATCCCTGGAGCAGCCCCTCCACAGGTGCCCACCCTCCCCACGACAACTCCCTGGCAGCACTGCCACCACCCCTGGGAGGGAAGGGTTAAATGATACAATTCGCCTTTCCCTTCGAGCAGATTTTGCTCTGCTCTGCCTGCAGCCCTGTTTATCAGCGATTGCAGGCTCTAAAATCTGCACTTTACAAGTGCAGCATAACCTGCCAGTTATAATTGGTTGAATTATACCTCATCCCTGATGCAACTCTTGATGAGTCGCCGCCTCAGCCACGGAGCTGATAGCAGACAAGTTTATGGCTCTCCTGGAAAACACAATTATAAATTGCATCCCCACCACAAGCCCTGGGAAAGGTTAACCCTTTCACTGCAGGGATTCGCTGACTATCCTTTCCCAGCAGGAAGGGAAAAGAGGAGAGAGGAATCACTGCTGAGGACATCTGATAGGAAATGATGAATAGGAAAAGAGGAATGCACTGGCCTAGTTCCTGTTTACAACAGGGCTTTCAGAAAAAATAAATGTGAGCAAGTTTTGGCAGGGAGCTGCAGGTCAAGGAGAAGTACCAGGAGATGCACTGGGTTTGGCCATCCTGTGCTCCACAGCCCTGCACAGGTCAGGTTATGGCACTGCTGAAGCTGCCCTGGTCCCAAATCCTTCACTGGGATATGTGACCTGCTCAGAACTGCTCTTCATTTTATTCCTCTCTTCCTCTTCAGCTCTGCACAGCTGGAGTTGGGGAACAAATACCAGCAGGACTGGACACCCAGTGCAGACAGGAACAGTGACTCAGGGATGCAGCATCTCCCATGCATGGCCCAGACAACTCGGGGTGTTGTGACAAGGGCCAGATGTGATGGTTCCCCACAGAAGAACAGCCCAGCACAGATAAATCACTTCTGTAAAAAAAATCACAAGTGGGAAAGGCCCCAGAGCCTTTCACTCTGCCAGGGCTTGTCTTTGGGTGCAGCAGGAGCTGCTTCTGCAGTCCCTAATGCATCCTGATCTGCCCCTGAGCTGTGGCCAGACACTGCAAGGGGTTAAATCCTGCTCCGAGGGCAAGTCCAGCCTCTCACTGATCCTGGCATCAAAAGGCAGCCTGGGGTTTGTGCTGCCCCTCTGCAGAGCACAGAGGTCAAACCCCACAGGGCTGCAGCCAGCGCTGCCAGGCACTGAGCAGGGGCGATCCCAAACTGCGCTCAGAGACAGAAACACCTTCCACAAATAGAGAAGGAATAAAGATATCTCGATTTCACTTTAGCCGTTGGAATTGGACCTGGAAGCAGCTGCCTGTCCTGGCCACCTCCTGTGCTCCAGGAGCACATTTTTGATGCAGAAGGGTGCCCAGAGAAGCTGGGGCTGCCCTATCCTTGGAAGTGTCCAAGGCCAGGGGGACAGGGCTTGGAGCAGCCTGGGATAGTGGAGCCCATGGGAGGGGGTTGGATTTTGGTGAGCTTTAAGGGTCCTTTCAACCCCAACCGTTCTGTGATTCTAGAAGACCACTAGAAAATCGGAACAAATGCACCAGGTCTAGTTAATTAAGTTAATGAAGTGAAACCTTTAATGAAGCACTTCACTAATAAATATGGTTTGTGCTGGGGAATGTGCTGGGCCCATCACAGCCGTAAACCTTTCCCATGACACCGTTCAGTTTACTCTGCAAAGTTAAGTCTGGGATGGAGCTGCCCTTGCACCTGGGAAATCCTGCATCCTTCTCCCACCAAGCCCCAAGCTGGGCTCGCTGAGCCTGTGGTGGCACTTGCAAAACCTCGATGGCTTCAAGCAGCTTGAGAGAAAGCTCTGGAAAGCCTTTACTGGTCCTGCCCTGGATGGGCTCAGCCTCCTCTGGCAGGTTTACACTGCCCTGAGCTCCAGCTCTGAGCCAGTCTAGCACAGGCAGAGCAGGGAGGGCCACACAGAGAGGGCCTGGGGACTGACCAGAGTCCATGGAGCCTCCCCTGGTGCCAGACTGGGTGAGCAGGGAGGGCTAAAGGACTGACCAGAGGCCATGGAGCCTCCTCTGGTGCAGGGCTGGGTGAGCAGGGAGGATTTCTGGGTGTGCTGGGTCACTGGCCAGAGCAACCAAACTGTTGCTGCCTAAATCCCCAGGAGAAGAAATGGCCAAGGATGGCCAGACCCAAAACTTCACTTCCCAGCAGTGTCACCTCTGACATCCTCCTCCAGCCATGGCCACAGCTCCCTCTTTCCTCCGGAGCTGCAGGAGGTGCAGAGGACTCGTGGTGCAGTCCTGGCTCTGTCTGGTGCCCACCAAGGCAGAGCCAATGGCTCAGTCAAGCCTCTTGCTCACCCCAGGGTTTTCACCTTGGAGCTTTCATCAGGAAAGATAATATTTCATTTTCATTTTCATGTTTTACATCCATTTTCGTTTTTAATTTTCATCCCAGGGAGAAAAAAATCTTCAGGAGTTTCCTGAGCCTCTCTAATCCAGAGCATGGTGCTGCCAGGCTGGGCTGGGGAGAGTCCCAGAGGTGTTGAGGTGAATCCTCTGGGCCATGAGCTTTGTGGCCATTTCCTTGCACCTTCTCCACTCAGCTCTTGCTGACTCAGGGCACAGAACCAGCCGGGAGCATATCAACCCATCCCCTCTTTCCAAACCCTCTGGAATCTGGGCCCAGGAATATTTACAGCCTCTCTCTCTGTCCCTGACCTTCAGCTTTTATTTGCGTACGTAAATTTTGTTCTATTCTGGGGCTACAAGTTTCATATCAGGGCAGTTCAATCTTTATGAGGATAAAGTGTTTGCAGTGCTCTTAAGCAGCTTAACGTAAGCATGGGTGTGAAAGATTAACAGCTCTGTGAGCCGGAGCAGTTAAGTGACAACATAAAGAGAAAGGGAAGGAGAAAACATCATCAATCTTAAGCAGCACCAGGAATATCTGGGATGAGTTACTGAGGGGAATGGGCTGCCAAGCTCAGCAGGGCATGGATGGCCAGAACAGGAAAGGATTGTCATCATCATCATCATCATCATCATCATCATCATCATCATCATCATCATCATCATCCCAGCAACTTGAAACGGTCATCTACAGCTCCCAGACTTGGGAGACAAAGGGAATGTTAATTATTCCCTGGTGGTCCTGTCCATCCCTTGGTGGTGTGTTCAAAGCAGAGCTTTTCACTTTTTTAGTCAAAAAACAATTAAATCTGGGAAATATAATTCCTTCTACTAACCCATGAAACACCCCAATATTTGTGATTCCAAAACAGACTAGTTAATAGAAACTCTTATAAAATGTG
This sequence comes from Origma solitaria, assembly GCA_013397895.1. NCBI lineage: Eukaryota > Metazoa > Chordata > Aves > Passeriformes > Acanthizidae > Origma > Origma solitaria. The sequence goes on along the minus strand of VZRL01001447.1, from coordinate 80,157 downwards.
AAAGCTCTCAATGCAGTAATAGCCCCAATAAGCACACAGCAACACAGAATTCCTAATCCCACAATGATCCCACAAAGATTTTTCATTACATATTCCAAGGGAACAATGTTATAGAATACAAGAGACAAAGGGAATGGAGGGAGGAAGACACAGACTCCGAGCACAGCTCAACCTGTGCTTCTTCAAGGCACTGTCATCTCTTAGAGAGCAGATTCAGGAATGGGCTCCCTGCATGGGACACTGCCCTTCTTGCTGCTGAGGCTGAGGAAAAGCTCCCCGATGGTTTTTGCAGCTCTGGTGGACACAGGGACCATTTCATTGTGCTCTCCCCATAGCATGAGGGGGCCTGAAGAGCTTCCTGAAATGCTGGAAGGCCAACCAAACATCACAGGGCTGTTATTTATTTATATATAATATATGAATATATTATATATTATA
>VZRL01001447.1:36171-79657 GCA_013397895.1 Origma solitaria | reverse complement strand
TAATATATAATATATAATATATAATATATAATATATAACATATTTTATTTACCTATAATATATTTATATATTTGTTATATTTATATATATGTATATATTGTATTTTATTTATTTATAAAAATTCTCTGTTTTTTATTTGACAGTCAGCCCCTGCACCTGCACAACGCTCAAAAAACCTGTGCCAGATTTCAAGGGCTAAGATTTCTAAGACCTCTGGCAAACCAGCTGATGTCCATGTCCTTGACTTCACTGACAAGGCATAACTCTGCCTGTTTGCCAAGGCAGGTTTATTAAGGAATGGCTGTGGAATGTTCTGAGGTCCTCTGATGAGGCATCCCTGGAAGAGAAAAATATGATGATGCCATGGGAATTGGCAGTTTGGCTCCGGATTTTCACTGCACAGACAAGGAGAACCACACAACAGGAAGAGCGAGGCATCAGCAGGAGCAGGGAACAGCACTGGACGTCAGCAAGCAAATTCTGGAGCTGTTCCTGCCCAAATCAGACATTGTGGCTTTGTCAGTAAAAGGAGAAGACTCCTCGAGGCTGCACTGGAGAGCCCCTGGGATGAGATTCCCTGTGGGATTATCCCCTGATTCCCCATGGATTACAAAATGAAGCAATGCACCTGCTGAATGACTGACATTCCCATTTTCTCAGGGAATTTTTTGCCCTGTCAGAGCCCAGTAGGAGACCTGACCCCCCTGGACCTTGTCCTGGTGCCTGGGTTCTTCTCCAGACATCTGATCCTCTCCAAATGTGTTGTGCACAAGTCATTCCTGCCTTTCTGGGATCATCCATCCAGGTTATCTCCAGGTTAGTGACAGGAAAGTTGGACTTCAGTGAAAACATCCTGTGAAACACCACGATTAGAGCTGGGGAATGTTTGGGAATGGAGAATATCTCTCTTGGAAAATGCCTGCACATCAAAGCAGAACTTTCTCTCCAGAGATTTGCTTTTGGCAAATTTCAGCATTGGATAAAAAGATCGAACCAAAATATTTGTGTGAGGTCAGAGGGCTCCACTCCGGAGCTGCTGGAATTTCCTTTTATGAGGAAGCCCAGAACTGCAGAGGCACCCAAACATCCAGATTACATCAACACGGAGTATTTCATTTATCCTGATGGGGGACCTTTTCCTGTGTTTTTGTTCTCTTTTCAGTTCAGACCCCAAGAGATCCGTGCCAGTGGAATGGGAAATCTGACTTCAAAGCAAATCCTGATCAGGTCCATGAAGAATTGCCCAGGTTCACAGCTAATGGGGGTCCCCAGCGATGACAGGGAGGTCACCAGGGCAGAGCAGTGGAGCTGGAGGTTAACAAGCTCCAGAAATGCATTCCAGTACCTGCTGTGCTCCCTGCTCCAAGTCCAGGCTGTTTTCCACAGAGAATAAAACCCCCACTCCGTGCATCGAGGGAAACCTGCACTGTGCAAACAATAAAGATAACAGGGGAAGATAACTTTGCAGGCTGTTGTTTTTACATCTTGGCAGGAATGGAAATAAGCCCAAACTGTTGCCTTAGAGATGGGAGAAGCCCGAGGATGGGGCTGGGAATGAATGTGCCAGGCAGTGGCCCCAGTCAGCTCCCACCACACAGGCAGGAATCCATCCATCCGTTCGTCCGTCCATCCGTCTGTCCATCTGTCTGTCCATCCGTCTGTCTGTCCCTCCATCCATCCATCTGTCCATCCATCCATCCATCCGTCCGTCCGTCCTTCCATCCGTCCATCCATCCATCCATCCTTGCATATATGTATCCATCCATCTGTCCATCCGTCTGTCTGTCCCTCCATCCATCCATCCATCCGTTTGTTTGTCTGTCCGTCCATCCATCCATCCAGCTGTCCATCCATCCATCCATCCACCCATCCATCCACCATCCATCCATCCATCCATCCATCCGTTTGTCTGTCCGTCCATCCATCCATCCACCATCCATCCATCCATCCATCCGTTTGTTTGTCTGTCCGTCCATCCATCCATCCATCTACCCATCCATCCATCCATCCACTATCCATCCATCCATCCATCCATCTGTTTGTCTGTCCATCCATCATCCATCCATCTGTCACTGCTGAGGCGGTCACGACAAGTAAAAAGTTCACCACAACGGCTTCTTGGTCAAAGAAAAAGGAACCACTCTTTATTTTCCAAAGCCATTTTTATACTATTTTCTAACTTCCATGTCGCACATCCATTGGCTCTCAATTCACCACCCCACAATATCATTGGCTACCTATAGCTAGAACAACATCTTGCAATAATACCACCTGCATGAAATTGGGGATCTTTGTTTATGAATTCCTGCTTGTTTTGAGCTAGAGGGAAACTGTGAGAACTCGGAAAAACAGACTGCTCTCATGGCAAAGTAGTTCTCATTACATGCCTACAGTTCCCGCATCCATCCATCCATCCATGTATCCATCCATCCATCCATCCATCCATCCACCTCGTGTATTTATTTATTTATCTCTCGCCTCTCACCACACTGCCAAGGCTTTGCCCATCTCAATTCCAGGCAGAATTCTCAATCCAGAATTGGGGCCATGTGATGACAGCCAAATTTGAGTTAATGCACTGCAGAGAAAAAGAAAAGGATCCAAGGGGTATCCTTGGGCCAATGGGAGGTTTCGTGTAAAGGTTTGCTCCCCCTCTCACCCCACAAAATGCAGGGTTTTGAAATATGTGTTTCTTTGGGAAAGTCATTCGTTTCAGTGCCACCTGCAGGGACAGGAGAAAGGCCACACATGTGGTGGCACCCAAAGCTCTCCTCAGGCAGCTCACTTGGCCTGGTCTCTTCCCTGCCTCATTTATTCCAGAGCTGAAAAAGAAAAGACTTTGAAAGTTTTTTGTACAGGACTGAATCCTCCTGTTCAGCCAGCTCCCACAGTCCTGGGGATGACCCAGTTCTCTGATCTGATGGATCCTGGATGGCCAATTCCATGAGAACCTAAAGCTTCCAGCATCTGAGCACCTGATTTCACAATATTAATGAATGAATATTAATGAAACTCATTCAGTCAGGTCCCCCTGTCCCCTCCACAGACTCAGCTTCCTTCTGATCCTCCCTCTCACTGCATATAAAAAACAGAGACGAAATCACCTGTATGTCACAGTAAAGACCAAGAGGTGACAATCCTGACCCCAGTGTTGCTGAACACGTGTTGGAAGCCAAGGGCAGAGTAAGTATTTCAGAGCAGGGCACTCTGAGCGCATCCAGCCCGGGGAATTCCAGCTGCCCTGGCAGGAAACTCCAGAAATCTGAGCTGAAATAAGATGGAATTTTTCACATCTCAGGGGTTACTACTGAGATAGCTTCCCAGGCAGGGAGTTAGACATGGATTGCATGGAGGATCAGTGAGTCTCCAGCTGTTTTTCCACGTTAGGCAGAGCTGAACTGATCCATGTGTTCCCGAATTCACCGCAGTATTTACAGAGCATTGGCCAACTCCGTGTTCCAGCAAGGACATCAAGGAAGACCAGGACACCTTCTGCTCTCCACGGGAGCCACATCCCACAGCCAGAATCCCCACAGACAGAGCTGGCCATGTGGATAAAGGCTGAAATCCTTCCAAATCAGGTCACAGGCAGCTTTCTCCCAGGGAAAACCATCAAATCCTGGACGTGGAAGAGGCTGGCTAAGAACCATTTATTGAGCTACTGTTATGTATAAATCAAGATGGAACTTCTGCACATCTGGGATTCATTAGGTGAAGTCAAATTCCTGCTTTTGCCTGTTTGGGCCCTGCCATGATATTAATACTGATTTGAATAAAACCTCACATCTTTCTGGGATGTTTTCTCCATGTTCTATTCCTTACTTTTCAGACTACATAGAATTGGGAAGAGGATCCCACCTTGGTGACATGGAATTTCAACCCAAGATTTTTCAACATGTGCCTTTCTCTAGGATGGATTTTTCTTACAGGCAATATTTGAATCGGTGTAAAACTAAGAATAACTCTTATCCAATACAGTCAGCATAATGCCCTGCAAGGAAATCCACTCACTGACATCCACTCCAGGACAGATTTTCTGCTATCCTGCATTGTCAGAATTGAATATTGAAGAAGAGAGAAATGGTCATTGAGTTATTTACACAGAATGTCATTTTCCAAGGATTTCTTCTGGTAATTGGCTTCACCGAAGAAGTCACCAGTCCCTCACCTGCCCACAAGCAGGAACACAGGAAAGCTGTGCAGAAACTTGCACAAATTCTGGGATGGCACCCAAAAGGGTGAGATTTTTGTTCAAATGAGGTGTCTCTGTGCCTTGGAATGGGGTTAGACTCTGATGGGTCCCTTGCATGTGCCCCAGGATTTTCTAGTCCTTGGCAAATCAGTCTGTTCCCATTACCTGTGCTGCTGGTCCACCCCAGACCACACAGATCCCCAGGGAACACCCTCTGCTCTGCTCCCTCTTGGATATCCCTGTCCTGGCTGTCCCCAGGAGGGCTGGGACAAAGTGCTTGGAGGGCTGGGAGGGCAGGGATGGGAGGGGACCAGCCCAGCACACGGTGTCCTCTGCCCTTCCTCCTCCTCAGCAGGTGAAAAGGGCCATGGAATAAAGAGCAGCCAGGGTTCCAGGAGCAAAGGGCTGAGGGAGTTTTCCCAACCATTCCCTTGCAACACTTCAGAAAAAGCTGCTGGAATATTCTCCCCTGCAGAAGGGCTCAGGAATGATGTCCTTTGGCAGCAAGGGACCCTTTGGGAAGTGTGCCTGGAGAGCTGGGGGAAGAACCACCAAAGTGCTCTCCCCACCACAGACATTCGCTCCTTCCTCCTTCGCCCCCTCACCCATGCTCAGAGACACTCATTTAACAAAGCCATCCTCCTCCAGCCATCCTGGCTCACTTCTGGGATCAGGATTTTACTCAAGCTTACCTGGGAGCTCTGCTTTTACTTCGGGACGTGTTCCCTGTAAGGGGCTGGCAGCAGGAGCTCCTCAGCTGTGCAGCTGTGGGACTGCACTAACCCTTTTGGCAGGGACCAAGCCGTGATTTATGAGGCTGCTTGTTCCCAGAGCTGTGGAAATATCCTGACATTTCTCCCTGTCTCTGTTCCCGGTGTTGCAGACAGGGTTTTCCTGATTTCTGTGCTCTGCCTGGAGCACAGGGACCCCGGGAAAAGGCAGGACTCGGCTGCCTGGGGCGTGCAGCTGTGCCCGGGGCGGCTGTGAGTTCCCTTCTCCCTGCTCCCAGCACTCCCAGGGTGGCCATGGCAATATATTTGCCACCAGAATGCAATCCCATTTTAGGCTTTAATGGGAATTTTTCCCTCATGGGCTTTGTCTCTGTCTGGTAATGGCTGGGACTTCTCCAAGAGCTCAACTTTCCTTAGCAAGACAGGCTTGGCTAAGGTTGTGCTTTCCAAAAAAAGCATGGAAAACAGCTCTCACAAAGTTTAACTCTTACAGAGGAATAGCAGGGGAAGGTTTTGTTTCACTCATCCTCCCACCCCTGGTTGTCAGCAGAGGACACATCCCATTTCTATTCTCTTCTCTCTGCTGCTTCCACTATTTCTGCGCCCTGTGAACAAACACCAAGGAAAGTCTTAGATCCTATGGAATGGAAGAATTCCCCTCTGGAAGAGGCAGTGGCACAGGGGCACAGCTGCCAGCAGCAGGGAGCTGCCCCTCTGCTGCTGATGTGACAGGGGCAGCCACTGGTGCCAAGGCCAGCATAGATTCTTGCTGCAGATTCCTGCTGTGGCCCTGTGCCACTGCCTCTTCCAGAGGGGAATTCTTCCATTCCATAGGATCTAAGACTTTCCTTGGTGTTTGTTCACAGGGCGCAGAAATAGTGGAAGCAGCAGAGAGAAGAGAATAGAAATGGGATATGTCCTCTGCTCTCTCCAGGCCTCCCTGAGGATGCTGGGGAGACTGGGGAGTCTGGGCACAGGGCAGGATGGGGCACTGGGAAGCTGCTGGGTGGCAGACGAGGGACTGCTGCAGCCTGAGGTGTGCAGGGTGGGGGTGATGGGGAGCTCCAGACATGCAGGGGCTCCTGCAGGAGGTTGGGAGAAGGGAGTCCCCTCACCACAGGACAGACAGTGAGGGGCTGGAGTGCGTCCAGGGAAGGGAACGGAGCTGGGAAGGGGCTGAGCCCCAGAAGTGGCTGAGGGAGCTGAGAAAGGGCTCAGCCTGGAGAAAAGGAGGCTCAGGGGAACCTTGTGGCTCTGCACAGCTCCTGACAGGAGGGGACAGCCGGGGGGTCGAGCTGTGCTCACAGGGAACAGCGACAGGAGGAGAGGGAACGGCCTCAGGCTGGGCCAGGGGAGGCTCAGGGTAGATTTTAGGAATTTCTTCACTGAAAGAATTGTTAAGCACTGGCACAGCTGCCCAGGGCAGTGATGGAGTCACTGTGATCAAAAATACAGATGTGGCACTTCATGACGTGGTTTAGCGGCCATGGGGGTACTTGGTCAGAGGTATTTGGGGGTATTGGGGGTATTTGGACTCAGTGATCTGGGGGTGATCTGGAGGTCTTTTCCAGCCTCACTGATTCTGTGATTCCATGAAAGGCCCTGGGGCAGGCCGTGGGGATTGAGGGGCGGCTGCTCCCAGGCTCCTTTGGCCAGCAGAGATCTGGGTGCTCTGGCAGGGCCACAGGAACTGTCCCCGCCAGGACACAGGACACGAGCAGGGATTTCTCCCTGCCTTTGGAGAAGAGTGGCTGCTGGCTGGAGGTGCTGAGAGGAAGGAAGAAAGGACCCAAAGGCAAGAGAGCACTCAACTGGCAGGGAAGAAGGGTTTGCCTCGGCATTTATTGCTTGGCTCTGGCTGTGATCCAGCCCTGCCGAGACCATCACCCCCCATTTCTGCCACCCCTCCTGTACCAGCAGATGCTGTGGGGTCCCCCAGACCGCCCAGCCCCGTCCTGGCCGTGCTCCTGTGTGATCTGGAGGTCTTTTCCAGGGGGTTTGCTGGAGCCAGACACAGGCGGGAGCTCAGCACATCCCAGGAATGCTCAGCATCACCTCGGAGCTGCTGAAGAGCAGGGGCTGCCCCGGGGCTGCTCACACACGGTGGGGCTGCTCCTAAAGCTGTCATCAGGAGCCTCCCGGGTCGGGAGCAGCGTGTTCTCGGCACTGTGTGCTGGCTCCCCGGGAGCTGTGCCCTCCAGGTGACAAGCTGAGGCTTCTGCCCTTGGAGAGGAGCCAGCTCGGAGCATTACAATTTAATTAAATTACTCCAGCAGCTGCGAGGGAAAGAGCTCTAAGGACAGAGAGAAAAACAAGGTTTGGCTGTTACTTCTGGGAGGGGGAAGTGTGTGGGGGGAGCTGTGAGGTTCTGGCTGCACTTGGGATCCCCCATTGGGGTAAAATGAGGGATAACCTTTTTTAGGTTCTCTCTGCAGTCTTGGACAGCACTGTGGGATTCTCACAGTCCTGTGCAGGCACAGGACCAGGCTGTAGATGTTTCCTCCTGCCCACCTCGGGGTCCTGTGTCTCAGCCTGAGCCCTGCTCCAGGCCCAGCCTTGCAGCTCCATCTCCTTGGGGAAGGCTAAGCAGGCATTGGTGGTTGTGTGAAGGGGCTGAGGTTCGCCATGGCCACAGACAGCCAAGGAAACATGGAAAAATAAAGCTTTTCACACCCACCCTCTCCTTGTTTACCTCTGGAGGATTTGTTAAGGCCTCCTCCTCCTTTTATTCCCATCCCTGCATCCATCAGCTGATCCAGCAATAAAACCAAACCTTTGCCCTGTGCCTCACCCCCCAGTCCCATCCTCCTCTAAAACCCTCTGTGTTTTCCCTGAGTCTCCCAAGTGTTGTAGATCTGTGTATCAGTGCTGTCACGCCCTGCTCGGAGACTTTTTGCTCCTGCTGTCCCTGCCAAGGGAATGTGGCCACTGGAACACCCAGGAAGAAAGGGAATGTTACAGCTCAGGACAAAAAGAGAAGATCCCTGGAAGGTTCTTTATCAGCTGGAGCACCCACTCCTCCACGTCAGCCTGGTGGGACACCAGAGCTCAGTACTGTGCTGAAATCATCACACAGGCTTTAGCAACACCAGGAAAAATGAGATTTTCTTGATAAGAAGTGAAAATAAACAGGGATGGTGTGGGAATGAAGCTGCTTTAGATGCACTGAGATGGGATTTCATCACTCCAACATAGAAAAGGGGAAAAAAAGCAGAGAGACTGGGAATCAGAGCTGGTGGAAATCTGAAATAGCCTGGGAGTTGGAGGGTGGTGGTCAGGCTGTTGTGGAAAGGTCTGACGGTGGTGAAGCACAGTCCCCATCAGGGCAGGTCAGGCTGGAGATCAGGGAAAGGCTCTTCCCCCAGAGGGTGCTGGGCACTGCCCAGGCTCCCCAGGGAATGGGCACGGCCCCGAGGCTGCCAGAGCTCCAGGAGCGTTTGGACAGCGCTGCCAGGGGTGCCCAGGGTGGGATTTGGGGGGTCTGGGCAGGGCCAGGGGCTGGACTGGATGATCCTTGGGGGTCCCTTCAGCTCAGCAGATTCAAAGATCCTGGGATTGTGCCAGGAGCTCTCAGATTCTGTGGTTCCTGCTAAGAAGGTGGTGGCTGTCTCTCTGGGCAGGAGGTACCAAGGTGTGACTCCTGCGGTGTCTCTGTGACCTCTCCCATGCTCCAGCCTGGGACACTTCCCTGCTGCCCTGGAACCTGAGCAGGGCTGATTGCCCAACACCTCCTGCCTCAGGGGCTGCTTCATCTTTGTGCTCAGACCTTTCCACGGTGGCGTGCCTGGATTTCTCCTCCCAGGTTACCAGGGCTCCTTGTCCTGCCAAAATCATTTCCCTCTTTCGTCGTGGTTGCCATGGCTGGGGAGTGGAGCGACTCTGCTCTGACCACATTGACACTCTCCCCGAGCACAGAACCCTGTCCTGGGCCTTTTCCAACTTGGCCATTGTTCGGCCACCCTTCCTGGAGGGACAAACCCAGCGCCTGTGTCAGCTGGACACAGTCCCTGGGCTGGATTCTCCTGGATCTCCACAAGACTTTGAGATGAGGAGCATCAATGAATCGGGGGTGGTGATGGAATCCCCTCATTGCTGATGTGGGTGAGGGGGCTTTGGGTGCTAAGGAGAGTGTCCATCCCCTCTGGTGCCATTTCTGCAGGCCCACAGTTCAACCATTTCCCCACTGTCAGGGTGGGCAGACATTTAAATCACCCACGGACCAGGTCAGGTCCCTCTGGATGTGGGTGGGTGCTCCCTGAGCTCCACCGGCTGTCTCCCAGGAGAAACGAGCATTCCCCACGGGGCTGCCATTCCCCCCCACCCTGCACAGGGAGCAGAGATGGACCTTGTGCCTCTGCTGATGCCAAGGTCTGGCTCCCTCCTTTCCCCCAAAACTGTGGCTGCAGGAATCACAGGGATGGTTTCAGTGGATGATCCTTTCCCAGCCTCAGGAATTCTGTGACTCAGGGCAGATTGTCACCTCTCCTAGTTCATAATGTGACAGACAAAAAGGTACCTGAAGCTGCCACTGGCTTCCTGAGGAGCCCAAAGCAGGGAGGACACGGTGGGTGTTCAGCTGAGGGGTTTGAGGTCTGCACGGGGAAAGTCCATCAGGAAATGGGCAGAATCCCCCAGAAAAGCACATCCAGAGCTGCCAGACAGAGCCTGTGGCTCCAGACACTCCTGTCACCCTCAGAAACACTCACGATAAAGGCAGGCAATAAAAGCCATGGATGGAGGAATAATTACCCAGGGGCGGGAAGGGGATAAAAAGGGAAAGAGCCTTGATGTAACACAAACATCATAAAAGGCCATAAAAGCAAAGCAAAGGGAAGTGTGAAGGAGGCTGAAGGTTGGCAGCAAATGTACATAAACACAAGGAGCCGGGCTGGAACGGGCTGCAAATGAGGAAGGTTATGGGCGAAGTGGAGAAAGATGAAGCTGAGATGAAAAGGAGCAGGGAAATAGATTGGTGGAGCAGGTAACAGCACTGAGAGCTGCAACCCAGAGCTCCTGGGGACACCCAGGAGGGAACATTGGCAGGAGGATGAGTGAGGGGCACCGAGCAGGGGGACAAGGCCAGGTGTCCCCTGGCCAGGGGATGGGGATGCTCCCCAACCGTGGGATGGGGAGCAAGGCCCAGGTGGGCAGGACAGGCTCGGAGAGCCCTGACCGATGTCACACACAGCAGAGGAGATGTCCCTGCTGGGGGCACTCCCACAGAGCAGGGCAGTGGGCACTCGGTGCCATGCCGGGGTGGAGGCTGCCTGTGCCTGCCTGCACCCAGCAGAGGAGGCTGAGACAGCCCCAGTGAGGCTCCCTGGCCCAGGGGGACTGTCCCCTCCACACACTGGGGCTGTCCTGCTGTCCTGCTGTCCTCAGGGCGCAAACCTCCATGGATCATGGGGACAGTCCCCTCCACACACTGGGCCTGTTCTGCTGTCCTGCTGTCCTCAAGGCCTGAGGCTCCATTCCTCATGGGGACTGTCCCTTCCACACATGGGGCCTGTCCTGCTGTCCTCAGGGCCCAAATCTCGGTCGCTCATGGGGACTGTCTCCTTCATGCACCAGGGCCTGTCCTGCTGTCCTGCTCTCCACAAGGCCTGAGGCTCCCTGGCTCAGTGGGACTGTCCCCTCCGCACTCTGGGGCCTGCCCTGCTCTCCTCATGGCCCGAGGCTCCATGGCTCATGGGGACTGTCCCCTCTACACATTGGGGCCTGTCCTGCTGTCCTCAGGGCCCAAACCTCCATGGCTCATGGAGACTGTCCCCTCCACACCCTGGGCCTGTCCTGCTGTCCTCAGGGCCCAAACCTCCATGGCTCATGGAGACTGTCCCCTCCACACCCTGGGCCTGTCTTGCTGCCCTCAGGGCCCTCACTCCTGGAACAGAAGCAGATGGTGAAGCAGAGAGCAAGAGGAGCCTCCCGGCCCCACTGACACCAGCCTGGAGCCCTGGAGATGCCGCTGGGAGCGAGGGAGAAGCGTCCTCCAGCTGCTGCCATGCCAAACATTCCTCATCCCTCATGTGCTCCTGTTAACACCTCCTCAAGCTGCAGAGCTGCGAGCAAGGTCTTCCCGAGCCCTGCTAATTATTAACCACTCTCCTGTGAAGTTTAACCAGGCGTGCCTGTCAGCTGCTGGCAGGAGGAGAGGGGTGAGAGAGCCCTGGAACAGCGGCGTGACTCAGGGCCAGCCCTGCCAGGGCTGCCAGCGCCAGAGCTGCTGCCTTCAGGTGTCGTTGTGTACCTGCGTTGGAAAATAGACCAGTTAAAAAATTTTGTATAACTTTAGTCAAAGGATTTGTTTGTCTGTACCCCGGGAAAAGGAATTTTAAGTTTCTTTGCAGGACATTGTTCTGCCAGGTGAGGTCTGATGAACTCAACACACAACAGAGTGGAGCAGCCCAAAGATCCCCAGAGAGATAAAAACCATCCACGGAACATGAACAGAACATCGGTGACCATCTCCAAACATCCACCCCAGAGCACCTCTGACAGAGCTGGAGACACCTCCCCAGAAAGGACTGAGAAGAAAATTGAACAATGAAGATCTAATTTACATTGGAGCCAAGGGGATTTGGATCCAATGGGAAACTGAACACTGAGGGTTGCTCAACTCTGGACCAATGAACTTTGAAACAATGCATCTCTATGGGGTTTGACTGTATAAAATTTAGGGGAAAATCCTGTAAAATCTGTGTGCCATGGAATGATTCTCTCTGCACACGTGGGCTGTGTGTGGATGAGATGAGTTCTGTGGTACACCCTGGCCAGAACAACATCCTGGCCAGAGAATAAAGTAATGCCTTGACTCCCTGACATTAAAAATGTTGTTGGAGAGTTTTTGTTTTTCCCTATAGCTTCCTGTGCTCCTGTTTTTTATTTGGGGTCTATTTTTCTGCCAGAGTGGGTGACAGGGCTGCACTGTGATTAATTTGGGATAGCAAAAGGTAGAGGGGTTTTTGGTGTGCTTGGAGGTTTTTTTGGGCTGTTTTTCAGGGTTATTTTGAAGGTTGTTGGTTTGTTGTTATTTTGTTGGGGTTTTTGTAATGTTTATATCAAAACTCAAGGGCAACACCTGAACACTGTAACCCAATTCCCGTCCTTCCTGCAGGAATATTTCTGTTAAGCTGGACAGAACCACAGAACTTTGGAACATTGGGATGGGTTGGAAGGGACTTGAACCACCATCTCATTCCAACCTCCTGCCATGGGCAGGCACGACTTCCACCAGGAAAACTGTGAGCAGAAATTCCTGATAGTCGAGAATATAGGACCGTGCAGAGCAAATTGTCCAGGAAGAAGCCTGAAAGCCTCATTTCCTGTCCTCTCCAAAGCCCCTGGGGAGGAAAGGTGTCAGCAAGTGTCAGAAAGGTGACACAGGGATTAGGGAACACTCTGGGAACACAGGGATTGGGGAACACTCTGGGAACACATGGATTGGGAACTCAGAACACAGGGATTGGGAATACAGGGATTGGGGAACACTCTGGGAACACAGGGATTGGGACCTCTGGGAACACAGGGATTGGGAACGCTGGGAATGCAGGGATTGGGGACTCTGGGAACACAGGGATTGGGATCTCGGGAAACAAGGATTGGGACCTCTGGGAACACAGGGATTGGGAACTCGGAACACACAGACTGGGGTGCACTCTGGGAACGCAGGGATTGGGAACTTGGAACACAGGGATTGGGAACACTTTGGGAACACAAGGATTGGGGAACACTCTGGGAACACAGGGATTGGGAACCATGGGAACACAGGAATTGGGAACTCAGAACACAGGGATTGGGAACTCGGAACAGGGATTGGGGAACACTCTGGGAACACAGGGATTGGGAACTCAGAATCCAGGGATTGGGTACTCTGGAAACACAGGGATTGGGAACTTGGAAGGCAGGGATTGGGGAACACTCTGGGAACACAGGGATTGGGAACTCGGAACACAGGGACTGGGGAACACTCTGGGAACACAGGGATTGGGGAACACTCTGGTAACACAGGGACTGGGAACTCAGAACACAGGGATTGGGAACGTGGAACTCAGGGAGTGGGGAACACTCTGGGAACACAGGGATTGGGAACTCTGGGAACACAGGGATTAGGGAACAGTCCCTGCCCTGAATGCAAACTGCTTTTCTCTCTGAAACCCCAGAATTTTAACCCCTTTCCCTGCAGCTGGGGGAGCACCCCAGGGGCTTTAACCCCTGCTTTGCTGGAAACCAGGCCCCAGATGATGCCAGCGATGTGCAGGATGCTCCATCCTTTTGTGAGTCCCTTTGTGAGTGAATGGCAGAGGTTCAGGAGAGGACGGGAAGTGGCCCCGATAACCCCAGGGTTGTGTCTGTGCTCCCGGGGCTGTGCAGGTGGCTGGCAGCCAGAACTGTGCCCAGAATGGCAGAGCAGGGCTTTTATTTTAAGGTAACCCTGAGCAGTGGCACACAATAAAATCCACTCCCGAGATAAGGAATGTTCCTAATCCTCCCCTTTCTGCCAAGAATAGAGTCCCTATCTCCAAACCCCTCCGCTCCAATCCAACGAAACAAAGCCCCGTGGGTGAAAACAACAAAACCAGAAGCTGGGGAAGTATTTGGATTCAGGAAAGACTAAATATTTAACTTGTGAGGCCAATGCATCCTGGAATGTGTGGGGCACTCCAGGAACAGCTCCCCATTGTCCGGGGGCCACAGGGGAAAGTCCTCTCGACCAGCCCATGCCCTGCAGGGCCACCAGGCTGCCCCAGTCACCCCAGCACTGCTGGGAGGTCAGCAGGTCCTTGCAGAGGTGAAGATGAAGGTGTTTTCCACGAAGGGAGATGCAGCAGGAGCAGTTCAGGGGCTGCAGCCCAGGGTGGTGCTGCTTTCCTTCGATATCTGCACAAAAAGGCACCAATTGCTGCCTGGGCAGTTCTGGGGATTGCAACCTTCGCTGGTTGCTGCCACAAACATCACACATTTATCAGCACCTGGAGAAATTGTTTTACCTCATGGAGCATCTCCAGGTTGTCTCTTCCCTAGGGAGAAGTGGGAGATGCCAGGAGTTTCCCTCGGGGTGGAGTGGCTCAGGTGAGCACAGTGGGGAGCACCAGGGCACTGCATTCCCAGGAACATTCTGGCCTTCCCTGGCTGCAGGAACCTCCTGCTGGGCCAGCCGTGGCACTTGGGTGGCATCGCCAGCCTGGTCCCTTTGCTCTGAGCCCTCTGCTCACTCACTCCCCAGCCCTTGGCACCGGAGGCACACCTCCAGCAAAAGTAAAACTGCAAAGACAGAGGTTTTGCTGCTGAGACAAATGTCCCAGGTCCTCAGAGCCTGTCCTGTCCTGGCACCTGCTGTCACCAAAGGTTTGGCTGGGCCCTGGGCAACCTGGGCTAGTGGGGTGTGTGCCTGCTTATGACATGGGGTGGAGCTTTGAGGTACCAACCCAAACCGTTCCATGATTCCGTGACAGAGACGCCACCCTGACCATCCAGACGGAACTCCAGGAGTTGCTAAGAGCAGGCATAACTCATCCTGTGAATTCATATTCACATCTCCTCTCCTGCTGTGTCCCGTCAGAGGCTGAGTGGGACAGGCACCCAGCACAGAGCCCAGGGCTCCCCCAGCCCAGCTCCTTGGGCAGCAGAGTGGACACACCTGCCTGCAACCCAAATTCGTGCCGAGGGGTGAAAGTGCTGAATTTTGTGAGAGCATTCCCCAGTCCACATCAGGAGAGCCCGGCCTTATGGAGTGGGAACTGGGAAGGCCTTTTTAAGATCCCTGGAGAACTGACCCCTTGGGGCCTCTCTGGCCTGTTTGAGCTGCAGTGTTTCCATTCCTGACCCCCAGGGCCAGATCTGTGTGCCAAGATCTTGTAATCACAATGTAAGACACAAATGCAAATCCAGAGTATCCTGGGCACCTTCATAATAGCAAAAATAAACACAAACCCGGGGCTCAAACTCCCAGAAATAGTTTAGGATCAGTGGCTGGGGTTACCCAAATGTGCCAGGTGACCCTAGTGGCACAGAGAGGAAGCTCTGGATCCTGGTGACCTGTGTGTGTCTGAGCCTGGAGAGGCAGGGGCCCAGGGAATTCATCCACACAACCAGCAAAGGGCAAATCCCCTCCAGCCCCATCCCCAACAGTGGGAGAGAAAGAGCAGAGGAAGACAGCAAAACAACACGACACTTGTTTTCCCATTTTGCCCCATTTTTATAAATATCTGTGTGTATTTTTTACGAGAAAAGCAGCTCCTCTGAGTGAGGAGAGTGGATTTTGCCTGCCTTGCAAAGTTCACCCATTGTTCAAAGCGAACCCTCCTGTCCAACATAAACAGGGCCTCTTAAAAACATTCTCATCCAAAACAATTGCCACTACTTTTGATGTTTTCATGGTCCTCGCTCTCCCCCACTGTTTGATCATTATGTTTTACAATATTTTTTCCCCTTCCTCGCAGGCGCCGTTCCAGGTGCCCCTGCTCTGGAATTCGTGGCTTCATCATCCAAGCTTCTGTATTCAGTGAGATACAATGGAAAGAATTCCGGGGCATTTATTTTGACTGGCAGGACTGCCCCCCGGGCCTGTTTGCACACCCTCAGCAGGGCTCCCAGATGTGCCTGTGGCCAGACTGAAGGAGTTCAGCTCCAGAGCATCGTCCCCTTCCTTTCCAGGAATCCCATCCAGGGGTCTCCTGCAGGTCACCTCTCCCTTGGCATTCCACAAGGAGTGCTGAGCATTTTGCTGGAATTGTTAGAAATGAACCTTCAGGATCTGGCCAAGGCTGGGACGTGCTGGATTCTGCACTCCTGGATGATCTTGGCTCCTGGAAACGACAGTGACAGTGCAGAAGGCACCCAAGGACACAGCAGGAGTGTGAAGGGAGGGGTGGGAATGGTGTTGGAGAGCTCTCTCCAGAGGAGCAGCCCCCCAGCCAATCCAGGCTCTCTCTGAGCACAGCCCTGGCAGATGTGCAGCCCTTTCCTAGACAGAGACTCCTGGGGGAAAGGAGGAAATCCCTGGAATAAAATCCGGCCCGGATCAGAACAGTCAGTTCCTCGTAATCCCAAATCCCCATTCTTCACTGTCCAAGAGTGTGGAACCAGGAGCAGAACCAACTCATTGTTTCAGAGTGAAATCCAGGGAACCAGGCTCTGTGGAGCCTGTTACATCTGGGGGGTTTTATATTTTTTCACACTTCTAACACTGTAATTTTTAAACTATACAAGACTGGGCTAAATTACATGGCTTGGATTCAGCACAGAATGATGGAATGGTTTGGGTTGGAAGGAACCTTAAAGCTCATCCCATTCCACCCCCTGCCATGGCAGGGACACCTTCCACCATCCCAGGCTGCTCCAAGCCCTGTCCAGCCTGGCCTTGGACACTCCCAGGGATCCAGGGGGAGCCACAGCTTCTCTGGGCACCTGTGCGAGGCCCTCCCCACCCTCACAGGGAAGGATTTCCCCATATTCCCAACCTAAATTTCCCCTTTCAGCCAAAACATTGCACTAAAAAACAATAATAAACTTAAAGAATTCCAGAGGCTGAAGGTCCAATCCAGTACCATGCAGGAAAACTCATCTTCCTTTACAAAATAAGAGAAAAACCAGACTCAAAGACTTCAAAGGATTTCTGGAACACACAAATTTATGCAGTAAAATCAATAGAACTGATCAAGCTGGACTGTCCTTTTGGGAATTTTCTCTAAGTGGATCACCCTGAACAAATCACTGCCGGAAATTATCCCATGTGAGGAGACCCAGGGGTGGCCAGGGCACACCTCCACCCTCAGGGCTGGTGCTTATCCCTGACATTGGCTCATGGGGAGGGACAGCTCTGTCCCCGCTGTGCTTTTATTGCACAAAATACTCAATACCAGCAGCAAACAACTCCACAGAGCTCGGCCAAGGGCAGCACCTCCACTCTCAGGGTGATTTTGGGGACAGCAACACCCTGCTCTGGGGTGTCCAATTGTTGGAAAATATACCCGTTTAAATTTTGTGTAACTTTAGTCAAAGGCTTTGTTTGTTTGTACCCCAGGAAAAGGAATCTTAAGTTGGGCACTGTTATACCCTGTGAGATCTGATGAACTCAACACACCAAGAGAGTGGAGCAGCCCAAAGATCCCCAGAGAGATAAAAACCATCCACGGAACATGAACAGAACATCGGTGGCCATCTCCAAACATCCACCCCAGAGCAGCTCTGACAGAGCTGAAGACATCTCCCCGGAAAGGACTGATAAGAGAATTGAACAATGAAGATCTAATTTACATCGGAGGCTGAGGGGATTTGGATCCAATGGGAAACTGAACACTGAGGGTTGCTCAATTCTGGACCAATGAGCTTTGGAACAATACATCCTTATGGGTTTTGACTGTATAAAGTTTGGGGGAAAATCCTGTAAAATCTGTGTGCCATGGAATGATTCTCTCTGCACACCTGGGCTGTGTGTGGATGAGATGATTTCTGTGGCACACCCTGGCCAGAACAACATCATGGCCAGAGAATAAAGTAATGCCTTGACTCTCTAACATTAAAAATGTTGTTGGAGGGTTTTTGTTTTTCCCACAGTTTTGGTGACACCATCCTACACCAGGGACAAGGCTTCGTCCCAGGGACTCCCCCTCGATGTGGGGACACAGCAGGAGCCCACCATGGGAGCTACCAGGGGGTTCAGCAGGGCTCTCAGCAGCTTCTTGTCCCATTCTGGTGGTGCTCAGAGGGGTGGCAAAACTTCCACAGTGACATCCACACACAACACACTCATCCAGCTCTGCTCTGGGCAGAAATTAAATTATTTAAACTCACCTTGCCTTCTCCAACTTAACTCTTCGCTGTGTAGTTGTTTTAAAAAACTTAAAAAAAGAAGAAATCTGGTGGTTGTGTTAATTGGGACAAAACAGAGCAGGCCTGTAGGGCCTTCCCTTAATTCACTCCCTGAACAATGTTCACTGATCAGGACTAGAGATTCAATTAAGTACCTTGGGGTGGTAATTCACAAAGACAAAATAAGGAGTTTGCAGATAATTTGTCTTTCCTTCTCTCCCAGAACGCTCCCGCTGAGCGACACAGGGCCTGCCTATAATTGGCAACATTAATACAATTAAGATGGTAATTTTGCCCTGTTTTGCTGCTGTAGTACAAAGTCTCTCCCTTCACATCCCAGGGCACATTTGACTCCGGTAAATTCCATCATTATTTCTTCCCTTTGGGCTGAGAGGGAGCCAAAGGCAGGGCAGCCTCCCCCAGAGCTCGGGGACTTGTCCTGCTCCTGCCTGAGGAATTCTCAAGGATAAAAAGGTGTCAGGGCCCGGGGAGGGGCAGGAGGAGGTGATTGTTTATTTGGATTAAAGCGCGGAGCTAATGAATCTCTCACTAAAGCGCCGGGCACGTGGCGGTAATTAGGAGGAAAATAGGAAAATAATTACAATATCCAAACACCCCCGCACCTCTCCCTGCCTGCCAGGCTCCTGCCAGCCCTCCCAAGAGGCAATCCTGGAGATCCTGCTCGCTGCTCTTCCCACTGCTGGAGATCTCTCCCCACCAGAGACCCAGCTCTTTCCATTGCTGGGGGGGATGAGGGGACGGTGGGAGACAAGATGGGCCAGCAGGGAGGGCTGAAGGGTTAAAGGATGGGCTGAAGGGTTCGAGGATGGGTTGAAGGGTTCGAGGATGGTCTGAAGGGTTCGAGGATGAGTTGAAGGGTTAAAAGATGGGCTGAAGGGTTCGAGGATGGGTTGAAGGGTTCGAGGATGGGTTGAAGGGTTCGAGGATGGTCTGAAGGGTTCGAGGATGAGTTGAAGGGTTAAAGGATGGGCTGAAGGAGTAAAAGATGGGCTGTCCCTGGAGAGCCTGGACAAGGGGAGAGCCCTGGGAGTCAGGGACAAGGGGAAACAAGGTGCAGGTGAGGGGTAAACCTGGACAGTGAGACCATGGAGCTATAGGGAAGGATTCACACTTCTCTTTCCCCTCCCTTCCCTTCCTTTTCCCTTCCCTTCCCTTTTTCCTTCTCTCCCCTTTCCTTCTCCCTTCCCTTTTCCTTTCCTTTTTCCCTTCCCTTCCCTTTTCCCTTCTCACTCTTCCCTTCTCACTTTTCCCTTCTCTCCCCTTCCCTTTTCCCTTCTCATTTTTCTCTTCTCTTCCCTTTTCCCTTCCCTTCCTTTTTCCTTCCCTCTTCCCTTCCCTTTTCCCTTTCTTTTTCCCTTCTCTTCCCTTTTCCCTTCTCTCCCCTTCCCTCTTCCCTTCCCTCTTCCCTTCTCACTTTTCCCTTCTCTCCCCTTCCCTTTTCCTTTCCCTGTTCCCTTCTCACTTTTCCCTTCTGCTCCCCGTGTTTTGCAGGTCAGGTTTTGCAGGCAGGTCACTGGGCAGTGTCCCCCCCAGCACCCACAGGCTGTGCACCCACCCAGGGCCCCATCCTCACCCCAGCCCAGGTGAAGCAGGAGCTCTGGGGGGTGGTCCCTGCCCTGGGCTATCCCCAGCCATGGCCAGGAGCAGTTTGGGAGAGCCCTCCTTGCTCCAGGGTGGAATGGTTGAATAGCTCTGGTAGTTAACTGCCCCAACAAATGAGTGCCAGCAGGCAGGAGGGATCCCAGGCTCCCCTGGATTTCCCCTCAGAGGGAGCTGGTGCAGGGTTGGTGAGGATGGGAACTCCTGGGGTGACTTGTGAGTGTGTTTGGGGTTGCTCAGAGCCACTCAGAAGAACCAACAAAGAAATTATTCTCCTAAAACCCCACAAGCTTGCACTGCTTCTACACACGGCCAAGGCAGCCCCTCCTGATTCATCCCTCCCACCCCACAGATCATCTGGATTTGGGCACTTCCCACTCCTGTGGCTTGTGGTGTGAGCCAAACCCCACAGGACTGCCTTGCCCTGGGCTTTGCCTCCTCCAAACTCCTCCTTTGTGAGAGGAAGCCACTGGGTTTGCTTTTCCTCCTGCCTGCTTCGAGCAGGGATTTTCTGGAAGCCAAACAAAGGCAATGGAGATTGTCTGGGGAGATAAAGAGGGAACAGTCTGAACAAGCAGGAAGCTAAGGGGGAAATAAGCTGAAACGTGGCGAGTAAACAAAGGCATTCCTATTCCATGCCTTGCAGAGGAGGAGAAAGAACCCGAGGGGCTGTGGAGGTCCTTGCTCATGGACAGTGCTTTGCGAAATGTGGAGGCTCTCCACAAGATCTGGGAGAAGTTTGGATCCAAATCTTCCGGATTTGGTTCCCCCACCCAGGCAGTCACTGCTGAAATCCAGATTAACCATGACCCAAAACATGAGCTCCTCAGGCTATCCCAGGGTAAGTGACATCAACTCTCCTGAGGATCCACAGTCGGTGCCTAAGCTGGATAAAACAAAACACAGGAGCAGCTGTGCTTTCCTCCTCCATGGGGAGGTCAGGCTGAAGATTAGGGGCGTCATTTCCGAACTTCTGGGTATACCAACTGCCCCGAGGTCCCTCCTGCCCCCTGAGCTTAAATCAAAGCATTTTTCCAAAATTATAGGTCCAAGCCCATCATTGTTTCAATTCGAGTCATGAAGTTCCCCTCTCTAGATAAAGGTGTGCCTTGGTCCCGTTCCCAGTTCCACCCACTCTGGGTCCTGTTTCTCTTGTGCCTGATGGATTGCAGAGTGTTTAATGAGCAAATGCTCATTAGGTGCACAGACACTGAACGTGTATTAGATCATCATGGCACCTCCCTTCCAAGTGAAATTCTCTCCTCTCCTCTCCTCTCCTCTCCTCTCCTCTCCTCTCCTCTCCTCCCTGTAGGTCTCAGACACCCCAGGAGCTGCTCCCTGTGTTTTCCAGGTCAGGTCACTGGGAAGTGTCACCACCAGCACCCAGAGGCTGTGCACCCACTGTGGAGCCAGGTCTGGGCAGAGCAGGCAGATTGGTGGAAGCAGCAGTGCCCCGGGGCTGGAGCTCTCTGCAGAGGCCAGAGCAGCCTGAGGAAGTGTGGCCTGGCTGTGCACAGGGATCAGCTGAGCTGTCCCCACAGCCTTTGTCCCTTTCCTGTCCCCACAATTGTCCCTCGGGCGGTGGCTGTGACCCAGGACATGTTGATACCCTGGAAGTGCTGGATCTTGGGGTGCTGGGCACCAGCCCCACGGGCACTGCCAACCCCCCCAGCTCCCGAGGGAGCCCAGCCCAGGGCACGTGTGGCTCTCACCTGGCCCTGTTCTCACAAAGGAGCCATGTTTGGATTCTCCAGGGATAAAGGGCTTGGCCAAGGCAGAGCTTCCTGCAGCTCTGGAGGCCACTGGCCACGTTTCTCCAGACCCGCATTTCTCCTTTCCAAGCAGTTTCCTCCCAGTCAGCACAGTTGTGTTTTTTGGCTTTTCCCCCATGTTTCCTGCTGGCTTCCTTCTCTCTGAGCTTCTGGAGCTGCTGTGCTGGATCCCTGCTCTGCCAGCTCCTCTCAGCCCTGCTCTGACCTGGTGATGGTTGCAGCAGCCTCTGCCTCGTTCTGCCTCTGGCCTCGTGTGACGAGGACTTTGGGTCCCCTCCAGGAGGTGATGCCCGAGAAGCAGGGCTGCAGTGAGGACGCTCATTCCTTGCCTGAGCCGCAGCTCCGAGGGCTCTGTGATTTCTGGCACCGCAGCCCCGACTCTCAATTGTTTCCTTAAGAGAGATTTCACTTGGAAATGTGAGAGAGGATTCAAAAAAGGGAAGCAAGGAACGCTCCAGGAGCCTGCCAAGTGGGGCAGAGGAGATGCTGAAGCACCGATCCGTGCTGCTTGCTGAGGGTGGAGGAGCTGCCGGTGACTGTGCACAGACACACAGCTCACACACAGATGAATTCACAGGGACATTTTCACCAAAGGGCCCAAATCTGTGTAATCTATTTAAGTTTCATAATAACAGAATCATAAAATCAGGGAATATTCTGAGCTGGAAGGGACCCAAGGATCATCCAGCCCTGCAGAGACACCCCAACACTCCCACCCTGTGCCTGAGAGCTCCTGGAGCTCTGGTAGATGCTGAATGGCATTTTTAAAAAGAACTAATAATTTTCACTTTTACTCTTCAAGTCCTGATCCTTCTACAGGCTCACACCTCTACCTGCAATCCTAAAAACTGAGGTACTGTGATGCAGAAGCCACGGGGGCTGCCTGAAATCCATTCACCTGCTTTACATTCCTGCAGTGCCCAGCTCTGAACCAGAGGGGTGAGCTGTGCCCACCTGAGCAGTTTAACACCATTCGATTTATGGGAAAAATGAGATGACAGCAGCTCTCAGCTTCTTGCAGATGGGGACTGAGGGGTTTTTCCCACTCCCTGAACATTTTGCTGTTGAGGATGGGTGGCACCTGGTGGTTAATGGGACTCGATCTTAGAGATCTTTCCCAAGCTGAATGATCCTGTGGAAGCCCTTCAGGTGCAGAGGTGTCTCCACGGGGTGATGGGGCACTCACAGTGTATTTTCATTTTTTGTACTTTCCCAAAGCATCTGCTGAGCTCAGCGTGGGTCCTGCCTTGCTGGGCCTGGCTTTAGTGGGCTGGACACATTTTTCCTGCACACTTCCTGGATTTAGCATCCTCTCCTTCTCCTGCACCAGTCCTGACATCTGGAGAATCCCAGAATCACAGAGCTCAGGAATTGTTTGGGTTGGAAAGGATCTAAAAACCTTAAAGTCCCACCCCTGCCATGTCAGGGACACCTCCCACTGTCCCAGGCTGCTCCAGCCTGGCCTTGGACTCTCCCAGGGATCCAGGGACAGCCACAGCTTCTCTGGGAATTCCATCCCAGCCCTCCCCACCCTCCCAGGGAACAATTCCTTCCCAAGATCCCATCCATCCCTGCCCTCCTACAAAGCAGGAGGCTCAGGTGCTGGGAGCTTACCTGTGCAGTGTCACCTGGGGCAAGGAACCACTGCAATTTCTATTTCCTGGAGGGAGCTGTGCTGTTTCACTCCGAGCACTGGGAACTGCAAACATTCCTGCTCCGCCAAACTTTCTGTTCCCACTTCTGCCTGATCATTATTTGAAGCTTTTCCCTCAATAACCCATCAAAGGAATGAGTTCCACTGATTAATTACCAGAGCAGGGATGCAATTGTCCCCCGGGGCAGGATCTCACATCCATCCCTGGTCCCTGTCGATTGGCAGAGCGTGCCCTCAGCGATCTCCGAACTCATTTCAGCACATGGATTAGGACACCCTGCCGGGACAGAGGGGAGGTCAGACACACACACAGCTCCTCCCCAGCACAGAGCTGCTCCAGGCCATCGACCACAGCTCGGCTCTCACTCGTCCTCGCAAAGCCTCATCGCCATCAGCGCCTCTTGAGCCACGGCACAGAGCTCTGCTAAATCTTCTTGTGGGCTTCATTCAGTCCCTCTTCCCTGAGGGATTTTTCTCCCAATACCCAATCTAAACCTCCCCATTTGCTTTCCGAGTGAAGCTCACCACGGGCCATGAGGCTCATGCCAGTCCCAGATGATGTAGGGATGCAGGACTGGTTTTACTCCCAGTAAAACAAACTCCTTGTGGTGTCTGGACTGGGACTGGTTTGGGGGATGCCCTGTGGCTCTGGCAGAGCATTTCTGAAGGCACCAATTCCATGTGCCACACAGAGCTGTGCAGGGAAACAAAAGAAATCTTATTTAAAGGGTCTGGATGTCCCTTTGTGGCACAGATGACAGCTCCCAGGGAGGACAGGAGGCATTGCCAAGGCTGGTGCTGGCTCCAGGTACGTCACCCATGGCTCAGAGTGCCCTGGCAGGTCCAAAGGGGAGCTTGAGGACAAGCCAAGGGTGTTCTGCTCCTGCTGGGCTCCCTCCTGCTGGAGCCAGGCAATGTCCCCAGCCGCAGTGCCCTTGGGGACAGGAGCAGCCCCCAGCCCTGAGGTGCTGGCACGAGGTTGGATCTTGTCATTTGGCCAGCGAGAGCCACATGTGCACATCTGGCACAGCCAGCCCTGGTCCTGCCCAGCAGGAAGAGCTCAGCTGTGCTCTCACCAAGCTGCCCTACCCAAGGCCAGCCTGGCTCCATGGCCAGGTGTCCCCTGCACTTCCCAGCCCCTCAGCCCATGCCGTGGTGCAGCCCAGCCAGATGGGAGGAGATCATCCGGCAAGGAGAAGTCATGGACGCCCCCAAGGCAGACCTGGAGCTGAAGGAACCGGCTGTTCCTATCCTCTGGAATCCCGGAACCCAAACAGCTGCCCATGTTTATCCTAGCGGGGCAGAAATATCCCAAAGTAGGATCGAGTCCGACCAGCTCCACCTAAACCTTCCATGTGGATCCCTCAGGAGGAATTTAGGACCCACCTTGCCTTCACCTTGGCATGCAGGTGCTCTCAGAAACCTGAAAACTTTCCCCCAGTCTGTATTTTGTCCTCCTGTCCCCTTCTCTTCCCAGTGCCAGCTCGATGCACTCTCTCCCAGCAGGATTTTCAGCTTCCCTGCAAAGCATCCCACGAAGCCACAGTGCCATGTACAGATTAACCACAACAAGACCAGCTGGAGTCCTCGTTTAGGTTTTAATTAAGGCAAAAGTATCATTAACTTTAGCAGGAGCTGCTTGATCAAATGCTGCATGTAAATGAAGAGGAGCTGAGTGAAGATTTGGCCGGCAATTATAAAAAAATCCTACTTGAAGCACCATGCCAGGAGGCCTGGGATGAGATTTCTTTTTGGGAAAGATTCTAAAAGTCACCATCCTCGGTGACAAGGACAGCTCTGCACAGGCCCCCAGGGTGCAGGGTGGGCTCTGTGCCAGCTGCTGCACACTTTGCAAAGGTGTCTTCATCCCAAAGCCAGGAAACGGCACCAGGGATGGGATTGTTTTCCACGCCTGGGCTCGCCTGATAAGGAGCCAGGGCTCCCCAGCCCTCCGAGCGCAGGCAGGAAAATGTCTCCTGATATCTGCGAGCGCAGATGAGCGAAATGTCTACCGTGGGCATTGTTCAGCTCTGAATGGAGCCGAGAAAACACTTCAGAGCGTGGTGAGCACCAACACTCCCAGCCTGGGGATGTCTGAGGAGGGTCTGGCTCCGTGGGAAGAAGGAACAACTTTGCAGAGGGGACAAGGGCACAGAATGGTATTGAACACACGGGAGTGTGGCACTGCTGGAGCAGCAGTGCGGCCTGGGCAGAGATCAAACACGAGAGCAAATTTCAGCCCTGGACAAGCCCAGGGCTCATCTCTCGGGATGGGCAGTGCCTCACTGAGCGTCTCAGCTCCAGGTAAAGATCCTGACGAGGAAAACATTCCCACCTGCTCCCAGAGAGCTCAAACATCCCAGAATGGTTTGGGTTGTAAAGGTCTTTAAAGATCACCATTTTCCACCTCCAGGGACACCTCCCACTGTCCCAGGCTGCCCCAGCCTGGCCTTGGACACTGCCAGGGATCCAGGGGCAGCCACAGCTTCTCTGGGAATTCCAGCCCAGCCCTCCCCACCCTCCCGGGGAGGAATTTTGAGAAGGATTTGCAGGTCTCAAATGCCAATCAGCACCAGAAGTGTCTTGGCCACGCCCTGAGGGCAAGGGCTGCTGTGGTGATTAAGGCTGGACAGCCTTTGGTGAGTGAGATGGATCGGGCAGGACAAGGGGAAACAGAGTCAAACTAAAATAAAGTAGGTCAAGAGTAGATGTGAGGAGGAAGATCAGAGATTAGATTAGATTAGGATTAGAGGAGGAGGAAATACTTCCCTCTGAGGGTGGCAGGCCCTGGCACAGGTGCCCAGAGAATCTGTGGCTGCCCCTGGATCCCTGGCAGTGTCCAAGGCCAGGCTGGATGGGGTTTGGATTTACCTGGGACAGTGGAAGGTGTCCCTGCCCATGGTTTAGGTTGGAATAGGATGAGTTTTAATGTTGCTTCCAATCCAAATCATTCCATGCCTCCAGGATTTAGGGTCAATTGGTCCCACCTTGTAGGACAACCCAAAACTTTGGAAAGGGGAGGTTCAGAGCTCTCTCCCACCCTCCAGGGCTGACTCCAAAGTCCTGCTGTGCCTGAAGGCTGCTCTCACTTTGCTGCCTCAAATCAGGTGCTTTCTGCTCTTATTGATGTTTCCAGAAACAGCAAATTCTTTCCAAAAACCCTCCCCAGGATTCACTCAGTGTGCCCTGAGCAAACAGAGAAAAGGTGAAGGGGACAACAGAGGGGGGAATGGGAGGGTTGGGGATGTCACATGTCTTTAAAATGTGTTTTATCCAAGTGAGTGAATCCACTCTTGCCAGCCTGGAGCCTCACAGGATGCCTTTGGCAAAGGAGCCAGGGGCACTGCCAGGAAAACCTCCTGGCCTCCCCGAAATGCCAAGCTGAAACATTTTCAAGGTGAAGAATGAAAAAGAAAAACAACCCCTCTGTTTCAGATATTTTTATTTCTTCTCATACTTCTGGGTTTGAGATAAGGGACAATAACAGGAAAATATCCGATTCAGAGTGCTGGATGAAGAAATTCCATTACAGATTTCCAACAAAACAAACCCCCAAAAAAATCATTCATTCAAAATGAGTGGTGGAAAATTCCTCGCTGTGGCCAGCTCTGCTTTGAGAATTGTTTCCCCCCTGCACATATTCATACTTCACATCCAAAAATCATAACCATGAGTTTTTCCCTGTCCACTGCATGAAAACTGAGTCACTTAAGCAATTGGAACACTTGGGGTTTTTATTTCTTTTTCCACTCACACCTTTTGCTCTGGACTGCTCAAGGA
The DNA here is from genome assembly GCA_013397895.1 of Origma solitaria. Taxonomy (NCBI): domain Eukaryota; kingdom Metazoa; phylum Chordata; class Aves; order Passeriformes; family Acanthizidae; genus Origma; species Origma solitaria. Next base: position 53,098 of record VZRL01001447.1, on the reverse strand, counting down.
TCAGTCAATGGGTGGGATTCTAATGGAGAAAAACTCCTAATGAGAATGAGGAAATCATAAAACATACTTAAACATTCCGGAATAAAAAGAAGGAAGTTGATCAATGGCTCCCAGGGAAATCGTTGGCTTATAAACTTACTCAAATGTCACTGAATAAATCTTTAATTTGTTATTAGAAGATTATAATATAATGACACTGAGTTCTGAGTGCCATGAGGAAAATTTGGCATTCCAATATTTGCGGCTTTGGTGGTTTAGGGGGCAGTGGAGATAACATGTGGGGAGTACTAATGACCACTAGAGATCTGGAGGACTTTATGAATATAAAATTAAAATATATAAATATATAAATATATGTATAAATATATAAATAGATATATCATTATATATAAATATATAAATAAATATAAATAAAATTATAACTATAAATATAAATATATATATTTTTTTTTAAATACAGAAGAAAACCCCTGAGCAAAGGGAAGAGGCACAAACAGAGGAAAGCAAAGCCTGAAAGCCTGGAGGCTTTGCTTCTGCACTGCCCTTCCTTGGTGCCTTTCTGGCTCCTCCCCGTGGTTTTTTGTCATGGCCAAGCCTGGAGTTTGCAGCTCCCACCAGGCTGTGCTGGGCCCTACACCCTCCTCCTGTCACTGAAAACTGGGAGAAATAAAAAAACCCTCTAGCACTATATTTGAAGTGATAGAGAATCAGACATTACTTCATTTTCTGGCCAGAATGTGCCAAGGAAAGTATTCCAAAAAACCATCCTTTTACAGGATTTTTCCCCAAGTTTTACACAGTCAAAACCCATAGGGTTGCATTGTTTCAAAGTTCGTTGGTCCAGAGTTGAGCAACCCTCAGTGTTCAGTTTCCCATTGGATCCGAATCCCCTCGGCTCCGATGTAAATTAGATCTTCATTGTTCAATTTTCTTATCAGTCCTTTCCGGGGAGGTGTCTCCAGCTCTGTCAGAGCTGCTCTGGGGTGGATGTTTGGAGATGGTCACCGATGTTCTGTTCATGTTCCGTGGATGGTTTTGATCTCTCTGGGGATCTTTGGGCTGCTCCACTCTGTTGGTGTGTTGAGTTCATCAGACCTCGCCTGGCAGAACAATGTCCTGCAAAGAAACTTAACATTTCTTTTCCTGGAGTAAAGACAACAAAGCCTTTGACTAAAGTTATACAAAATTTTTTAACTGGTATATTTCAAACACTCCCTCCTGGAGATACAGGAGGTGAACAGAGGGCAGTGGCTTGTCCCTGTCACCCAACTGAGCACCCTCATGCCCTCAGTGATGCTCATCTGCCCTTCCAAGGGTTCAGTGGATTAAAAACCTTTTGGAGGTTTTTAAGGGTGGTCAGGCACTGGGAGAGGCTGCCAAGGGCAGTGCTGGAGTCACCATCCCTGGAAATGTTCAAAAATAAAAAATCAGTTAAAAAATGTGGCACTCCATGCCGAAGCATAGTGAGCATGGGGGCATTTGTTCCAAGATGGGTCTGGATGGTCTTGGAGGACATGCAGAGGTTATTTCTCTACAGAAAAGTGCTTTGATTTATTTGGAATCACTCATTCATTAGGATTTTGATGCCAGGTAAACCCAAGGATTGCTGCTCAGCTGCTCCATCCCCAATCCTTCCCCCAGGTCTGGAAGGATCCTGCTGTCACACTGACCCCGTGAGGGTCCAAACCTCCCCTGACCCTGCTGCAGCTCCCTCAGGGCTGAAGGAACCACCCCTGACTCATGGCCCTTTCTGGGGAAGAGGTGCTGCCACATCAGCTGACCTGGGTAGAGCTGAGCTAACACAGTTTTCTCCTGAATTTCACCTCTAAAATGCTGTGTTTGTGTACTGCTCCGCGTGGCTCCAGAGCAGAGGCTGACTCAGGAAAATGATCCCAAGCCGTTTCTCAAAGTCATTGTGACTAAAGCAGCCCTTCTGAATCAGCACCCAGATAAGGCACTGCCTGCATTTATTTGTGACAAATAACTTTTATAGAAGAAAAGTCACGAAGTCTTCATAGCTGGGACTGTTAAATTTCGATAATGTGTGTTTGTGCATTGAATTGAGTTTATTATTGTCAGATAACTCCTGCATGAGCAAGGACCTCCCTGTGCTGGCCCTTGCCTCAAATTGTTCAAAGCTGACCCAGAAAGGAGAGGTCACAGACAAATCTGGGTTGGCAAAGATCACGGGGAGGAATCAGTTCAACTCCTTGCTGTGTTCCTCCATTTCTCAGCACACCAACCCTGGATCTGTGCAGGATTCACCAGCATTGCCCACAGCCTCTGGAATGCTTTAAGTTTATTATTGTTTTTTAGTGCAATGTTTTGACTGAAAGGGGAAATTTAGGTTGGGAATATGGGGAAATCCTTCCCTGTGAGGGTGGGGAGGCCCTGGCACAGGTTGCCCACAGCAGCTGAGGCTGCCCCTGGAGTCCCTGGGAGTGCCCCAGGCCAGGTTGGACAGGCTTGGAGCACCCTGGGACAGTGGAAGGTGTCCCTACCCATGGCAAGGGTGGAACACGAGCTTTAGGGTCTCTTCCAACCCAAGCAATTCCATGTGATTTCAAGGTTTTGGGAGGGCAGTGGTTGGGCACCCTCACAAAGGTCTCTGCTGGAGGCTCCAGCAAACAGCAGGAAGATCTGCACTGGAAGGGAGCTCAGGCACTGGGAGAGGCTACTCAGGGCAGTGCTGGACTCACCATCCCTGGAAATGTTCAAAAACCAGGCAGGTGTGGAACTCCATGCCATGGCTCAGTGGGCACGGGGGGACTTGTTCTGTGATTGGACTGGATGACGTTGGAGGTCTTTTCCAACCTCAATCATTCTGTGATTCTTCTGAACCAAAGATGCTGCTCAGGGTGAGAAAGGAATGGTCAATAGGTAACTCAAGTTAACTATTGAGAGACAGAATATGTGAATTCTAATTCAAGAAAAACAGGATTCCCTTAATCTTGTCAAGATAAGAGGGACAAGAATCTGTCTGAGGCCAGCACAGAAACCCTGAATCACCCACCAAGGACTGCCCATGCTCCAGAGAGAAAGGGGAAAAGTGCACTGTGATGAAGACTACAGATCTTCACCACGAGAAGACCCCCAAAGACCACCAGGACACACATACTAATGATATTAATGATTTCCGAGAAATGGTTTGTATAACCACTCCTATCCCGGGGAATGTGATGAATATTCATGAATGTTACCCATAATATTGTGAGTTGGCAGTGCCGGGGTGTGTGTGTTTGGAGGAGTGAATCCCCACACCCGGCGCCGAATAAAGCAAATGCTCTGACTGTGTCTCTGAAGTGTCTCTGGGCCCGCTTGGGGCGAATCAAGGGTGAGGCGTGAAGTCCTGAGTTTCAGAGCAGCACAGGAGCTGTGGTATTTCTGTGAGTTTATTTCTGGTGTGGGGAGGTGCAGACAGTCCCTCCCCAGTGCTGACAGATGGGGAATCCCCCCAGTGCCTCCCATCAACAGCTCCTTAAAGAAATTCTGATTCTCTTGAGCGCAGCTGAAAGAAAAGTGCTTTTCACTGGGGCAGCTTCAGAGGGCAGAGCGGAATGGTTGGGACCTGGCCGGGAGTCAAGGCAGATAACACATCCAATATTCCTCTGAGCTTGAACTCCTCATTCCTCTTAGTCACACCTCAGGTATCCCTTTATTTCCCGGAGCTGCTCCAGCCAGCGACCTGCTCTGTAATTACCCAGCCCGTGTCATGCCAACACCGCCCGGCAGTATCTGGGGCAGGTCGGCGCAGGTTACCCGGTAATTATCCTCCCAATTACTGAGTAATTCCCTGATGAATTACCATGTAATTGGCTGCCTGGAGATAGCATGACCAGCGCTGGGCTGGGACACACAGCCTGTTCTTGTCTCTGAGCGCTCCGTGGACACACACAGCCACGAGAATCACAGGTGACAGACCCAGGAACCAGAGGCTCGCTCCTGACTGGGAGTTCCAGCTCGTGACTTGCTGGTGGATTCCTAGAAGTGATAATAACAGGATAATGATAATAATAATAATAATAATAACGTGGCAGCAGTGACTCATGGCCTGCAGGAGCCTTGCTAAGGGTGCACTTATGCTAAAGAAATCTTCTGGCTCTTTTCAAACCTCCCGTCAGCCTCAGTGGGAGTGGGATTGGGTTGGATCCCAGCCCTATGACATGGCAAGGTTATTTCTCCGCAGAAAAGTGCTTTGATTTATTTAGAATCACTCATTCATTAGGATTTTGATGCCAGGCCAAAGCCAAGGGTTGCTCCTCAGCTCTCCATCCCACAAACAGCCCCAGGGGAGTCCCAGACACACCAGCTCTGCCCCTTCTCCATGCATTTCATGGCAGGAGGCACCTCCTGATCCAGACCTGCAGGGTAATCCCTTGAAGTGCCATTTCTAACCCCCCTTTGGTAAATAAAACCAGGACTTGGGGTTGTTTCACAGGAAATAATCAGCTTGTTGAAAACAATGTAACTTTTATTTTTATTTTGTTTCTCTAGTCAGGCGTGGTTTGCCTTTGCCTTGGGGAAAGGAATTTTTAAAGTTTTTTCTAAGGATGTAGCACCACTCTGCGGAGATGAGTTTGACATATCAACAGACTAGCAGGAGCCGAAAAGATACCCAGAAAGATAAAGACCATCAACAGAACATCAATGGAACAGCAATGGAACAGCAATGGAACATCAACGAAACATCAACGGAATATCAACAGAATATCAGCAGAACATCAATCGAATATCCACAGAATATCAATGGAACATCAATGGAACATCAACAGAACATCAACAGAACATCAACAGAACACCAATGGAATATCAATGGAACATCAATGTAACATCAATGGAACAGCAATGGAACATCAATGGAACAACAATGGAACAGCAATGGAACATCAACAGAACATCAATGGCCGTCCATGCACATCTACCCCAGACGCTGCCTCTGGGATGGTTGGAGACATCCAGTCCGGAAAAGAAAATCAAGGAGTGAAGATCTAATTAACATCAGAGACAAAGAAATTCAGATGCAACAGGAAACTGAATACTAATGGCTACACAACTTTAGACCAATGAACATTGAACCATCTCTGTGAGTTTTGACTGTATAAAGTTTGGGGAAAAACCCTTTAAAAACCAGGTGTGTATGGAATACTTTCCTTGGCACATCCTGGCCAGAAAATAAAGTAAAGCCTGATTCTCTCTCACTTCAAATATAATGTAGAGGGTTTTTATTTTCTTGCCAATTTTGAGTGACAAGCTCATCCTAATCCCAGCAGAGAAAGACAGATCTCAAATTGTAGCCACACAACAACACCATTTCCAATGACTGCATGGAAAGATGCTAACTCTTCCCCAAAAATATCCCCCACGACATCACTCCCAACCTTCTGGAAGGCCAGAGCATCCTGTTGGGTGGTACTGCACAAACACAGGTGAAGAGGAGATTATTTTTTTAGGTTTCCAGTCCTGGACTCAGCTCTGTGAAGATTCACAGAAGAGTTTGATTTGGGTTGTTGACCAAATCCTCCAGGAGAGGAGGTGGGGGCACCACTGGAACTGGCACGGGGGTGGTGTTCACCCAGACAGAGTAATTCTTGTCCTGCTGGGGAGCAAATTGGTGTCCCTGCCACTCCAGGCTGTGCAGGAGCCGCTGTCAGCAGGCTCAGAAAAGATTTCGATTTATTTATTAGATTTATTTATTAGGTTTTTCCCTGGGCTGCAAGTCCCTAGACACTTATTTAAAGGGACAGGCACGGATGTGTGTCAGGTGTTTGTACTCCAGCAGTCAAAGATTCCTGGTGAACAGAGGGGAATGGGCAGCAGAAAGCAGCGCTGAGCTCTCCTGAAATAGCAACTCCTCTGCTGCTGCAGAGACAGAGCCCTGGGCGAGCTGGGCCATCAGCCTGACCCATTTCTCTCAGGATTTTGTGCACTGAAATAATTCTAATGAAGGAAGCTATGGAAAGATTTGCAAACTCGAGCCTCAAATGAAGTTCACTAAATCTACCAAAACTTCTTGAGCTGGCCTGGCCCCTGTGGGAAGGAAAGGTGCAGACATGAGCAGATGTCCCAGGACTGCAAATGAAATCAGAACTCAGCACAGCAATGGCTCCTCTGTGAGACACTTTGGGTGCCTGACAGACATGAGTGACAAAACCTGAGGTCCCTCACCATCTTTGGGGTAAAAAGGAATCAGGAATTTTTTTCTTCCCTTTGCCTCATAGCAATTTAGACCCTTGGGGTGTCTTCCTCCTCCATCCTGGGGTTACCCAGCACTTCTGCAGTGCTATTGGAGATATTGGATATTTAGGAAATATATTTTATATTTTATATTTATTAATATATTTACATTAATAGAAATATATTTCCTAAATATCCAATATTGCTATTGGATATTTAGAAAATATATTTATATTTCAGTGCCTGCACCCCTCCAAGCCCTGCTGCAGCTCGTGAGTGCTTTAAGAACCCAGACAGGTTCATTGAGCGGCACCTGCCCAAGGATGAGCTCATTTTCCCCTCTCGCAGGGCTCACTTTGCATCAGCCATTGCCTCGGCTGTTTTCAGTGATCCCAAAGCAGGGTTGGCACATCTCTGCTTCCCGGGATTGCTCTCAACATCTTTCAAGGAGCTGTTCATGGCTGGCTGTGCTTTGGCCCTGGGGGTGGCACAGCTTTGTTTTTAATGTTCCTGTCTGCACACAGAAGCTTCAGAAAGCAGGAGTCACTTCAGGGGAAGCATTTGTTTATCACTCTGTGGGAAGGACACACACAAAAACGTTTAGCAGCTTTGAAATGCCTTTTTGAAGACCAGACTCCCTTGTCTGGCAGCAGGGACTGAGGCTCTGGAGAAAGTTTTGCCTGTGGCAGGGTCTCAATAAGATCTTCAGGCCATGTCAGGGAGGCCTTTTGGGATCACAGCCTCCTTTTCTGGGCACTGGAAATGCCTCTTTGGAGTGCTGCAGGGATCCCTGGGGAGCAACAGTCCCCACTGAGCACTGCCCCTTCACCAGCCACAGTTCCCAGGCTGATGGACCTCACTCCATGGCTAAAAGCCTTTAAAGAAGGGGTTTTAAACTTCCTGAAGTTCCCATCACTTGTGTGTGTCTCCTTCCTCATTCTCTTCTCTCTGCCCATTTCTCACCTCAATCCCCACACTGTTTTTTCTTTGGTTTTTGTGTTTTCCTTTCTTCCTCTGCTGGGAGATCTTATTTCCTTCCTTGCTTCCTTCCTTCCTTCCTTCCCATTTCAAATTTGAAAGGGTGAAAATGGAACAATTCAGTTTATCTGAATCTTCATCTTTTGGGGGCAAAACTTCTCCCTTCCCCAAAGGAAACCTGCGCCTGCTGTCCACTCTTCAAGGGAAGGAAAAACTGGTTTTCCTCAACACGAATTTCGCCTGGTTTCCTTCTCCACTCTGTGCTTTTGGAAGGATAAATCTCCACAGTGACCTTTCAATTTCATGCTGAAATTCCTCGCCGTGGCACAGAGAGAGCTCTGGTGAGTCTGTGCCATGCCCTGCTATGGATAAAGCTCTGAAGCAGCCCCTCCTCTTTGCCCCATGCTTTTCTCTGTCTTCTGGAAGTTTTATTTTGAGTATGAACCAGCAAAACGTCCCAGGACAGCTAAAAAGGCAGAAATAGGTGCTTGGTCAGGTGTAGGGCCCTGGCTGGTTTATCTCACCCACATGAGCAGGAATATTCAATTTGGAGTTCTGTTTCTGCTGGAATGTGCCTCAGACACTTTGAATGAGGAATTGCTAGAGCTAAGTGAGAGATTTTCTGTGGGAGAGCTGAGAACACACAGAGTCCCTCAGCAGCTGTAAAACCAAGCCCTGGAAGGGATTGGAACCCCCTGGGCTCTGGAGCAGGGCCTGAGGCTCAGCCCTTTGCTCTGACCTGCCTTCTCCCTTCTCCTGGGATGGGAAACCAAGAGAATAAAAATGGCATCACCTCCTGAGGGGGGAACACTGCTGTGACAGTGACAGAAAATAAGGAATTCCCAGTGTCACATGTTGCTGGCCACCACCCCTCTGGGTTTCCAGGACAAAACCTCCTCTGCTCCTCCTCCATGGATTGCTCTGCTGTCAGTAGACCTCTGAAAACATTGAAAGAGTCTTTTTTTATTATTTTATTACTATTTGTGAAGCAGAACTAACCTGAGCTGCCAACCCAACCATCTTTTTACAGGAAAGAGAAAAGAACCCTATTCACTTTCCTTTAGACATTTTTATTCAGCTTTTTTCTCTTTTTTCTCCACAATCTGCAGAACTTCTGGAAAAGAAAGTGTCCCATGATGGGCCCCCAGACCCTGCAGTACCTGGGACAGGATGAGTAATTTGTTCCTCCCTCGTGCACAGCAAGCTCCTGTTCGCTCTCTTTATTTATTCTGCCTTATCTTTCTCACATTTCATCACTTTCTTGTTATGTTTGCTCAGTTAAGTCATTAAAACCACTTTGTTTTTTCTCTTTCCATGTTTAGCCCTAGGAAAGCAGCTAAGCCTATGTAATTGATTTAGCATTTAATTCCCCTAAAACCTCTTTCCTGCCCTCAGTCTGTGGCCCTGAGACATTCCCATTCGGGGCTGGATTGGGTGGTGTGAGAAGGAAATCTCTGAGCCAGCTCAGGGCTTGGAGAGGCGATGGGGAGGTTTCTCCACCTCCAGTGCAGGTGCTCTGGGTGAAATTCCTGTTTCAGGGGCAGAAATATTAAGAAATCACTTGAAATGACCTTCTGCTCTTCTGCATTTCAGTTCTCACCTGTGGTGGTGTTTTGGGTGAAATCCCTGTTTCAGGGGCAGGAAAAGAGAGAAATCACTTGTAAGGAACTTCTGCTCTTGTGCATTTCTGTTCTCACCTCTGATGGTGTTCTGGGTGAAATCCCTGTTTCAACGGGCAGGAAAAGAGAAATCTCTTGTAAGGAATTTCTGCATTTCAGTTCTCACCTGTGGGGGTGGTGCTGAATTAAATCCCTGTTTCAATGGGCAGAAAAATTAAGAAATTTCTTGTAACGACCTTCTGCTCATCTGCATTTCTGTTCTCATCTGCGCTGGTGCTCTGGGTGAAATCCCTGTTTCAATGGGCAGGAAAAGAGAGAAATCACTCGTAAGGAATTTCTGCATTTCAGTTCTCACCTGTGGGGGTGGTGTTGAATTAAATCCCTGTTTCAGTGGGCAGGAAAAGGGATAAATAATTTGTAAGGAATTTCTGCTCTTCTGCGTTTCAGTTCTCCCCTGGGGTGGTGCAGAAAGCTGAGCTCTGCTGTTTCCACATTATAAATCTGCATGTTGGGGGTTAAAAAACAAGAGGAGGGAAAGCAGGAATATCCAAATCCAAAACTGTCTTTCAAAGAATTACAGGAACATTAAGGTTGGAAAAGAACTCCACAATCCAACCTTTGACTGAATCCCAGCTGAACCAGATCACCAAGTGCCACATCCACTTGGTTTTTTTTTTTAACTCTTCCAGGGATGGTGACTCCAGCACTTCCCTGGGCAGCTGTGCCAGTCCTGCCCACCCTTCCAGTGCCCCATTTTGTCCCAACCCCGATTTCCTCAGAGACACCACCAAAACCTCCACCTGTCCACCCCAACGTGGCCTTGTCCCCTCTCCTGTGAGGTCTCCAGGACCTGCTCAGCTCTTCGGGGTCCTTTCCCTCCAGGACCCTTTGCAGGAACCCATCACACTCTGGCTCAAATTGAGATGGGTCCCTCAAAATGAGATGGGTCCCTCAAACTGAGACAGGTCCCTCAAATTGAGATGGGTCCCTCAAAATGAGATGGGTCCCTCAAACTGAGACAGGTCCCTCAAATTGAGATGGGTCCCTCAAATTGAGATGGGTCCCTCACCTCCTGTCCTTCCTCTTCACCACCTGAGGGAATTCACCGCCGTGGGATTTCCTGAGGTGTTTGTACTCATCTCCTTGCACCACTGAGGTCCTTAAGTTTAATCACTTTGCAGATCGTCCTCATCTTTCTCATCTCCCTGGTGGATGTACAGAAGATTTGGGTCTTTGTTCTGCTGGATGAGATGAGTCAAGTTTTTGGGCTTCTCTTCTGGACACAACAATCGTGGAACTCCAGAAAAGATCTTTAGGGTCATCCAGTCCCACCGTTTCCCCAGCACCGACCCCTGAGCCACATCCCCGAGTGCCACCACTGTCCCCAGGTGCCAAATCCCTGCAGGTTTTAAACCCCTCCAGGCCTGGGGCCTCCACCTCTTCCCTGGCCAGCCTGCTCCAATTCCTGACAGCCTTTCCATAAAGAAATGAGGATGGAGCCCTGAGGCCTCCTTGCCAGCTCCCAGCACAGTTCTCATGTTGGAAAATACACCACTTAAAAAATTTTGTATAACTTTAGTCAATGGATTTGTTTGTCTGTACCCCGGGAAAAGGAATTTTAAGTTTCTTTGCAGGACATTGTTCTGCCAGGTGAGGTCTGATGAACTCAACACACAACAGAGTGGAGCAGCCCAAAGATCCCCAGAGAGATCAAAACCATCCACGGAACATGAACAGAACATCGGTGACCATCTCCAAACATCCACCCCAGAGCACCTCTGACTGAGCTGGAGACATCTCCCCGGAAAGGACTGATAAGAAAACTGAACAATGAAGATCTAATTTACATCGGAGGTGAGGAGATTCGGATCCAACGGGAAACTGAACACTGAGGGTTGCTCAACTCTGGACCAATGAACTTTGAATCAATGCAACCCTATGGGTTTTAACTGTATAAAAACTGGGGAAAATCCTGTAGAAGTATGTGTTTTTGGAATACTTTACTTGGCCCATCCTGGCCAGTAAATAAAGTAATTCTTGACTCTCTATCACTTCAAATACAGTGCTAGAGGGTTTTTTATTTCTCCCGATTTTCTGTCACACTCAGGCTGAGAGAGCTTCGTTTGTCCCACCCAGACCAACCAGACTGACCCGCACCAGGTCCCTCTGCCACATCCTTCTGCAGAACATCTCTGAAGTCCCAAACCTGGGAATTGCTGTCACCTCCCCTGGCTCCAGGGGCTCAGCAGAGCCCTTCCCTGTCCCCCAGCATCTCCTCAGACAGAAGGCCTTTGTTGAAAATGGATTTAAATGGCTTTTAAAGAGGATGATATTAGAAAAAAAGCCCAGACAAACAAAGCAATCCCAGCTGAGTCCATTACACATTATTGAGTTAAATGAGGGGGATTTTACACAGCTCTAATTGGGGTTTAAATCCTGGTTCCCAGCAGCTGCTGAGCTCTAGAAAGCTGCAGAAGGAGGTGCTGAGGCCCAGCCCTGCCACGAGCTGAGCTCCCCCAGCCCTGAATGGGCACATTCACAGCCCAGGTTTTCTATCTGAACAAGGAATTTGCTGACTGCTAATCTCTGCTGATTAATGATGTTTTCACAAAGCCACCGCAGAAGGTTTGCTGGTCTTGTCTAGAGAACCAGACTTTGGCCAAGCAAAGCCCTTTATCCAAAAATGTATTTGTCTAGAAAGTGCTGTTATTATTCCTAGGAATGCCAGGTATGGATGCCCGTGGTTCTTGTTCTTGTTAAATGCAAGTTGTTCTGCAGATAAGGAGGCGAAAGAGTACAAGATAGGCAAGGTTTGTCAGGACAGATAAAATCTTCAATTAGACCAAAAACAGCAGGGGAAAATTCAGACAAACTTTCAGACACGGAAGCAGACGTGAAGGAAGCCCGGGTGTCCAAGAGCTGACAAGTTTTTTTCTGCCCATTTATCACAGGAAAGATATCACCCCCCCCCAAAAAAAAAATTAAAAAATCCTTGCTTTGTTTGGTTTAATTCTCATTAAAAGGGGATTAAGGCAGAGAGGAACAAGGCAGACTTGTTCCACATCCACAGTGTGGGTTACTCGCTGCTTTCTGAGTCAGATAACTCTGCTTAACAGCAACCTTTAGCTTTTATCAACGTCAAAGCCAAATCTCTGGTGCTAAAATTATTCCAACTTTCATCTGGGTGTTTGACTGCTCTGGAGCAGGGCCATGGAGGGATCCAGTCACTGGGATAAGGGTCCCTCTGAACGTGTGGGTAAGAAGATCCGCCTTTCATATGTTGCAGGGAAATAGAATTTCTGACAGTTTGACATCCAAATCCCACCAGGAAGGAGAACATTCCTGGCAGTGCTGAAATCTGGCACCTTTCTCCAGAGAACATCATCTCACTCCCAATAATCATTGAGTCGTTCTGAATAACAAATGATTTCCTAGAAATCAGTGCCGAGGAGCGCGTGCCAGTCAATATTGCAGCAGGGTGAATTCCTTGGCTGCAGAGCTCAGGAGAAGCAGCCAGGCCAGAGCCAGCTCCAAATCACCACAAGTGAGGATCAAAGCACTCTGCTCGGACTGATGCAGATGGAACAGATTGTTCCTCAAACTCCTGCAGCTCCAGCCCCGAGCTGAGCCCTGCAAGGATCCTCAGCCTGGAGAAAAGGGGATCGGGGGGGGACCTTGCGGCTCTGCACAGCTCCTGACAGGGGGGGACAGCCGGGGGAACAGGGACAGGAGGAGAGGGAACGGCCTCAGGCTGGGCCAGGGGAAATTTTCCATGAAATTTCTCCATGGAAAGGGTGGTCAGGCCTTGGAACTGCCCAGGGAGGTTTGCAGTGCCCATCCCTGGAGGTGTCCCAGGAATTCCTGGATGTGGCACTCAGCGCTCTGGGCTGGGGACAAAGTGTTGTTTAGTCACAGATTGAGGAAACAGCCTCAAGTTGTACCATGGGAGGTTTCGTTTGGATATTAGGGACAATTTCTGCCTGGAAAGGGCCATAAAACATTGGAATTAGCTCTCCAGGGCAGTGTGGAGTCACCATCTCTGGAAGCCTTCAAAGAACCTGTGGATGAGGCCATGGTGACCACGGTGGTGATTCTCTGCTGATGGCTGGACTCGATGTCCTTGAAGCTCTTTTCCAACCTCAGCGATTCTGGGATTCGATGTTTCTGCTCCCCTGCAGGTGCAGGAAGTGCATCCCTCACTTCCAGAGGGCAGCAGGCAGGGGGGACATTCTCAGGGCTACATCTGAGTGCTGACAGGTGCCAACAGAACCCGAGGTGAGCACAATAACTCACAAATCCCCAGAGGGAGTGGGGCAGCTCCGTGCTGCATTTACTAATTAAAACTCATTTACTGTTTGCTGGTCTTTTGGGGGATTTAACCCAAGATTTGGGGCATTTAGCCCCAAGAACTTTGGGGGATTTAACCCCAAAATGATGGGGCAAAGGGATGTCGGTGACAGGGAGAAATGGCTGCTCTGAGGCTGAGCTGCATTTCCCACTTTTCTTGGGTTGCACAAGCCAAAGGCTTTTTCAAACGGAATCCAAAATATCCCCCATGGTTCTGTGGTGATCTGAGGCTGAGTGGGGATAAAAACGAGAGGTTGAAGCTCCCCCGCTCCAGGAAAGCTCCTCCAGGATGGGCATTTTGCTTTTTCCTTGCCTTTTCCTGGCTCAGAGCAGGGACAACATTGGGACTGTGGAGAGCTGCAGCCTCGAGTGCTAAAGAGCTTCAAAAACTCTCTCCTGTCTCCAGAGTTTGTTGGGGGACACTCACAGTGCCCTTTATCAATTCTATTTCGTATATCCCCTGTCCTAAGTGAAGGTTAGGACACAGAAAACACAGACATGATTTTAGAAATGCCTGACAAAATCTCTTCGTGCGTTTTGGCCCTGATTTTCACTCACTTTAATTTCATCTGTCACAGGAAGATCCATCTGTAAACCTTATTAGATTCAAACTAACATGAGACGGATGAGGCCAGAAAAGTGTTTTTCTGCCTCCTCAGAATATTTTTTTAAAATTCAATGCGGTGTGGGATTTTTAAAGCAAATTTGCTTAATTGACAACAAAGGAGAATGGAGCAGAAGCTGCCAGAGCTGTTTATGGTTTGAGATGGGCTAGGCCTGTCCTGGTTGAGCCCACGCTGAGCCCCCAGAATGTCCAAAAGTGACTTTTCCATGGCCAGCCAGGGCTGGGCTGGGCTGGGCTCTTGGGTGGCCAAAAGTGACCTTCCCGTGGGGGTCACTCATGGCCAGGCAGGGCTGGGCTGGGCTCAGCCGGACCTTTGGGTGGCCAAAAGACCCATGATGGTCCCCTGTGACCATGCAGGGCCCACGCTGAGCTGAACCTTTGGGTGGGGGTGGCCAGAAGTGACCTTCCCATGGCCACATGGGGCTGGGCTCAGCCGGACTCTCGGGTATGGGTGGCCAAAAGTGACCCATGAGGGTCCCCCATGGCCACCTGGGGCTGGGCTGGGCTCAGCCGGACCTTCGGGTAGCCAAAATTGACCTCCCCATGGGGGTCCCCCATGGCCACACTGAGCTGGACCCTTGGGTGTGGGTTGCCAAAAGTGACCCATGAGGGTCCCCCTTGGCCACCTGGGGCTGGGCTGGACCGTTGGGCGTGGGTGGCACCCCAGGTGAGGTTGGTCATGGCCATCAAGGTCAAGCCCTGTCCTCAGGGACCCCAAATCTGCCTCCCCCCAGTGAAGTGTCAGTGCTGCTCCATCCCTGCCCCACAACATCCAGCCTTTCCCGAATTCTCCCCACACCCACCGTTCCCAGACTCTCCTCCTGCCCTCCCTGTGTGTGACAGGGACTGCAGCAGGGTGGGGACAGGGGACATCGTGGTGTTTGTGGGGTGGGACAAACCCTAGCCAAACGTCATGGGTGCCTGGCATTGGGCCAGCATCAAAACCACGACATTTTTGGTGGAGAATGCAGGCAGTCATGGGTACTTTGAGATAAGGATACTAATTGGGAGAAAATAATGGGCAAAACAAGTATTAACCTGTGTTTTTAAGTAGAATGATAGCTGGAAATTTGTTTTGTAGTCATTTGGTTGAGGGGTGAATTTTGTGCAATTTGTCCTTTCTTTCTGTATTGTGATGATATTATTTCTGAATCTGGTGTGGGGAACTTTCTTTCTTTCTTTCTTTCTTTCTTTCTTTCTTTCTTTCTTTCTTTTTCTTTCTTTCTTCCTTCCTTCCTTCCTTCCTGTTGACTTCCGTTTGTTTCTTTGGCTGTTCTAAGTTAAGATTGGGTGCTATATCTGGATTTCAATTGTGTTGGCCTGGCAGGAGATGATGATCTCCCCGGGGACACCAGGGCCCTCCTGGGGCTGATCCATCTTGACAGGCCAGAGCCATCACTGGTGTCACTCCAGTGCCATCTCAGGGGGATTTTGGGGTGTTTTTGGCACTGACAATGTCGAGTGTTTTGTGTCTGGGCTGCAGAAGGTGCTGGATTATCTCAGGGAGCGCTGGGCAGCACAAACCAGGAGCGACTGGTGCTCTGTGTAGGGGACAAGGCCACCACAAAATCACCCCAAGAGGAGGGAAAAGCTCATTAGAGGAGTGAGGAGATGGCCTTTGGGGCCTGGATTGCCCCAGAGGTGCAGAAATGCTGCCAGAACAGGAGGATTGGCCTGGCAGGGCACTGTCCCTGAAATGGGTGAGCACAGAGAGACTGAGGCAGAGCAAGGGGAAGGGAACGCTCAGGGGATGGAAGAGCTGCCTAGGGAGGAGTTGTTGCAGAGGTCTCGTAGGTAAATCGAGGCAGACAGAACACCGACGGAAGTGGCAAGAGGGATTTTATTCTTTTTTCTTTTCTTATATAGGCATTAAGAGTCTAGCAGTGATTGGTTCATAGCCATCCACCCCCTGGGGGGATTGGCTGAACCCTTACAGCACCCAGTACCAAAACATAGATTAGAAAGAGCAAGAAGAATTCAGCTTATCTTTATTCCCCCTACAATTCATGAGAAAGAAGAGAGAAACCTTAGAATAGTGCATCCACAAGGAGTGGGAAAGGTCTTTGAGGAAAATGAATGGTGTCACCTCTTCTTCTCAGCCCAGGAAGGTGTGAAAAGGAACCTTCAAGCGTTTTTCTTCAAAAATCATATTCTTTTCTTCTCATCCCACCCCCCCAGCTCCTGAGTGGGAAAATAACCCAGGAAATCCACCAAAAAATCTAGGCTGCAAAAAAATCTCTACTTGAATTTAGATTTAAGGTTGCAAATGTTTCTGGTGGAGACAAAGGTATCTCAGAGGAAATAATTCCTGGGAATTCAGAGTATATTCATAGAATCATGGAATGGTTTGGGTTGGAGGGACCTTAAAGCCCATCCAGTGCCACCTCTGCCATGGCAGGGACACCTCCAACTGTCCCAGGCTGCTCCAAGCCCTGTCCAGCCTGGCCTGGGACAATGCCAGGGGCAGCCACAGCTTCTCTGGGGGGTTTTTTGCCCATTTTGTTTCAGCGATATATTTGGATGTTTCATTTTATAATGACTTTTTTCCTAACCCCAGCTCTGAGAATGTGTGATGATCTCCCAGCTGACAGTGAGGGTCTGTTCATCAAACCACGGCAGAGAATAAAGCGACCTCGAGCCCCAAACTCTTGCAGAATTTACTCCCACAACCTCAGTTTGGTCATTTAACATCAGTTCAGTCCTGCAGTCACTCCCAGCCGGTGATGGAGACACAAAGTCCCGAGATAATACCCCTGGGATCATTCTGGCAGTTCCTACTCAGTTCAAAGCACACTGAGCAGCACCTTCGAGGTACCACGCACACCCTTTGAACTTTGCAGCAAGAAAAAAGATATTCAATTCCTTCCCCCGTTTTTCCTCACATTTATCAGGTCTCGGGGGAGATTACTTATCTGAGAACCCGGGAAACAAAGGAGGCTCCCCACAGCTTCCCGCGCAGCAGGTCTTGGTCAGTAGGGAATGGGTGTGTTCCCATCGGCCCCAGCCACGCCTTGGGATGGGCATGGAAAGTTCTGGATGCAGGATGTGGTTTAATGGCAATGTGTTGGGGAGGATGAAATAGGAAAGCCTTATAAATATTCTTACCTGGCAAAAGATGCTGAGAATATGGAAACTGTAAGCGAGATTGAAATGAAGACAAGCTTGGAGATACCAAACCCCAGGT
>VZRL01001447.1:13071-35790 GCA_013397895.1 Origma solitaria | reverse complement strand
GTTTGGGTTGGAAGGGACCTTAAAACTCATCCCATCCCATCCCACCCCTGCCATGGCAGGGACACCTCCCACTGTCCCAGGCTGCTCCAAGCCCTGTCCAGCCTGGCCTGGGACACTCCAGGGATCCAGGAGCAGCTCCCCAACATTCCAGCGGGTTGTAACCAGCTCACAGAACCATCTGAAGAGAAACCAGAGCACATTCGGGGCTCTGTCATGACTGTGGGTTTCTTTCCAGGAGTAATTCTGAATTTTGGATAGGAGCCACTGGCTCTTGTACTGAGCCCACAACTGGGAGACCTCAGTGGCACCAAACCCACCGACCTCTGAGGCATTTTCAAATATCCCTGGCCTAAAGCCTCAGAGGGAATTCTGCCTCCAGTTGGGATCTAAATGCTGCTGAGACTTCAAAAATCTGCCTTGTCCCTTGATGGCTGAGATTTTTCTCTCCAGGAAGGGTGGAACAGCAGCACGTTGGACTTGCAGGGACCAGTGCAGGGGACACAGAGCAGCTGTGGCTGCCCCTGGATCCCTGGCAGTGTCCAAGGCTGGGCTGGACAGGGCTTGGAACACCCTGGGACAGTGGAAGGTGTCCCTGGGATGGCGCTGGGTGGGCTTTAGGGTCCTTTCCAACTCAAACCAGTCTGGGATTGTCATGGCTGTGTGCAGGTGGACCCAGCTGGGTAGAGCATCCTCTCAGTTATTGAAATACTTTGCCCAGTGTTTGCCAGTGAAATAATTTAATGTTTCATCTTAAATGCCATTTTTGACACAGAACTGAGCTCTGTCTCTCCCTGAAGGTGAGGAAAGGGTTGAATGACCAGAGCTCCTGGGATGGGAGCCCAGCAGGGACACGGATGGAGATCTCTGTCTGGATCTGGGCACCAGCAGAGCTTGGGGCAAGGGGGCCCAGCAGGGCAGAAGCTCTCAGCACCCTCGTGGGGTGAGGAAGGAGCAACAACAGCTCTTTTTTCCCAGTGCAAATGAAGGGATTGGGAGAGCCAAGGGGCCCGGGCTGTTATCGGGGTGGGAACACCGGGCAGAGCAGGAGGCTCCAGGAGCACAATCTTATCTGCTGAGAAATGGGAGCTCAGCCCCTCCTGCTGAGGGAGAGCTGCCCCGGGGGTGTTCCCCTCATCCCTGCTCCTCCAGGGGTGTTCCCCACACTCCTGCTCCTCCGGGGGCTGTTCCCCACACTCCTGCTCCTCCGGGGGCTGTTCCCCACATCCCTGCTCCTCCAGGAGGTGTTCCCCTGCTCCTCCAGGGAGTGTTCCCCACATCCCCACTTCTCAAGGAGGTGTTCCCCTGCTCCTCCAGGAGGTGTTCCCCTGCTCCTCCAGGGTTGTTCCGCACATTCCCACTCCTCCAGGGGTATTCCCCACATCCCTGCTCCTCCAGGGGCTGTTCCCCATATTCTCACTCCTCCAGGCAGTGCTTCCCACATCCCTGCTCCTCCAGGGGATGTTCCCCACATTCCTGTTCCTCCAGGGGTATTCCCCTCATCCCTGCTCCTGCAGGGGGTGTTCCCCATATTCTCACTCCTCCAGGGGTGTTCCCCACATTCCCGCTCCTCTTCCTCACCCTGGCTGTGCGCAGGGCACACGGCTACCCCTGCCCCACGGGATGGTGGCACCTTCACTGCCCACAACTCAAATGTCCCCAAATGCAGGATCAGGGCATCCTGGCTTCAGCCCAGGTCCCTCAGAGCCCTGCACACCTCTCTGAGACACTGCTCTGGATGTTGTGGGTGAAAGATCCGTGTTCAAACGTGTTCGACCTCACGTCTAGGTGGTGAATGGTTATCTGTGAGATCCTTCAAAATGCCAAATGCCCAAATGCCCAAATGCCCAAATGCCCAAATGCCCAAATGCCCTGTGCCCTCCGTGGGAAGTCAGGAATCCACAACAGCTGCAGTTTCTCATCACTGAGGTTGTTCCAGCACAAGGATGCACACTCTGCAGGTGTCACCCTGGGACAGGTCCTGGTGAAAAAGCACCGTGTCCAGCACTGCCCCTGCCATCACTGGGGGTGTTCAGAACAAAACTTTGAGGGATTCCTTTGCAGATGAGCCCTGCAGGTCTCTGTTCCTCTCAGAGTGGCAGAGATGATCTAAGCTACACCTCCTGGCCCTGCTCATGTTTGTAATCACAGACTGAGAGCAAAGCGTGGAATTACTCTGTGTGCTCACACTGCAGAGCTGTCCCCGGGACTCTGTCCTGGCTCTGTTCTCTGGGCAAATGGACAAGAAAAACGTGGGACAGAGTTATTGATGGGTTCTGCACTGCTTTTTATTCCTTTCTCCCTGAATGTTGTGAGGGGCTCATAGCCTTTTCCCCTAGGAAGAGGAAAGCTTGGTCCCAGCAAATGAAGCAGGGGACAAAGGCGTCACCAAGCACAAGTCCCTGGGTATGTGCAAATCTCTCCTCTGGTGCCTCAGCTCTCAGCAAACATCAGCTCAGAGGGGTAATTAATGGATTAATGAGTCCCTGTGGGGGTCTGTGCGCCCAGGGTGAGCTGTGGGTGAGGCATTTGTAGAAGCAGAGAATCACTGAATGTTCTGAGCTGGAAAGGACCCCCAGGATCATCCAGTTCCACCCCTGACCCCCCAAATCCCACCCTGGGCACCCCTGGCAGCGCTGTCCAAACGCTCCTGGAGCTGTGGCAGCCTCGGGGCCGTGCCCATTCCCTGGGGAGCCTGGGCAGTGCCCAGCACCCTCTGGGGGAAGAACCTTTCCTGATCTCCAGCCTGAGCTGCCCTGGCCCAGCTCCAGCCGTGCCCTGGGTGCTGTCCCTGTCCCAGGGGGCATCAGCACCTGCTTGTGTGAAAGTTCCGTGTTCAAACGTGTTCAACCTCTCATCCAGGTCATGAATGGTTATTTGTGACATCCTTAAAAGCAACATTTTGCATGTTTTCTTCAGCAGTATTTATATATTTAAATTGCACTGGAAGCAAAATGCAATTTGCATCTCGAAAACATTCAGTGTGTCTGTGCTTCAGGACGAGCCTTGGAAAACAAGGACTGCATCTACAGGCAGGAGTCTCTTTGGAAAGGTATTTTCAAGTGTTTTTTGCCTTCCCTGTGCTCTGTGGGAGTTGAGGCAGCAGACTCCAGCCCCGTCTCTCCTGATGGCAATTCCATCTCTTTCAGCACTGTTGGCTTCAGATTTTCAGATGCCAGTTGGAGGTGCCATCTGACGCCATCTCACATTTGAATATCTCGGTATTTTTAGTCACTCACTCACACGTGTGGCATCCGGAACAGCGCTGGAGCTGCTCAGGGAGGAGCACAGGGGCAGAGTCCTGCCCTGGTGGGTGTTGCATCACACGAGGTGCTCACGAGGACACCTGGTCCTGTCTCTGCTCCTCAGGGCAGGGACAGCCAGGGTGGGACCCCTGCTCAGGTGGGGGACAGCCCCCAGCAGAGCCCCAGATTGTCCCTCAGAGGGCAGAGGGAAAGGCTTGGAGCTGCCCAGCTGGGGTGGGACAGGATGGGCAGGGTGAGCTCCCCAGGGAGGACACACCAGGAGTTCTGCTCATCCCTGTGTTGTCCTAATGCTGGAAAATACACCAGTTTAAAAATTTTGTATAACTTTAGTCAAAGGATTTGTTTGTCTGTACCCCGGGAAAAGGAATTTTAAGTTTCTTTGCAGGACATTGTTCTGCCAGGTGAGGTCTGATGAACTCAACACACAACAGAGTGGAGCAGCCCAAAGATCCCCAGAGAGATAAAAACCATCCATGGAACATGAACAGAACATCGGTGACCATCTCCAAACATCCACCCCAGAGCACCTCTGACAGAGCTGGAGACATCTCCCCGGAAAGGACTGATGAGAGAATTGAAAAATGAAGATCTAATTTACATCGGAGGGGAGGGGATTTGGATCCAATGGGAAACTGAACACTGAGGGTTGCTCAACTCTGGACCAATGAACTTTGAAACAATGCATCTCTATGGGTTTTGACTGCATAAAATTTGAAGGAAAATCCCGTAGAACTGTGTGTAATGGAATGATTCTCTCTGCACACCTGGGCTGTGTGTGGATGAGATGATTTCTGTGGCACACCCTGGCCAGAACAACATCCTGGCCAGAGAATAAAGCAATGCCTGATTCTCTATCACTTCAAATACAGTGCTAGAGGGTTTTTTATTTCTCCCAATTTTCGGTGACACTAAGAGCCTTCCTCTGACTTAAGGGGTCCCCTGGGGGTGCAGGGGGAGGGCAGATGTTGAATTTATGAATTCATTCTCTCCTTGCCGTCTCTCACCCCGAGTGTTCCCTCTGTCTGCACCCGGCCAAGGCTGGGACAGGCGACAGGGGACAGAGTGCACCTTTGTGGCTCCGGCTTTGATCTCCCAGATGTTTTCTTTGGATGTCCTTCCCAGAGAAGAGTTTACAGCCGCACTAAGCCATTCCTGTCTGTCTGTGCTCCTGGAGGATTTGGCTCTTGGGTCCTCTGGGCTCGGCCCAAGGTTTCCTTTATGGCCTCACCTTTGAGCTCCACTGTGAAATGACCTCCCTGAGCTGCTCAGCTGTGACCCAGGGCTGGTCCTGCCCAGCACCAGCTGGGATTCATTTCTGCACAGCCCCAGGCTGAGTCCAGCTCTCCCAAAAGAAGATTTTGCACACTCTGAGGTCCCTGGGCTGGTGGCAGACTCACCACGTTGGCACTGGCACAGGTGGCTGGAGAGGGAAGGAGCAGGGATAGTGCTGGTGCTCTCAGGCAGCGATTTTTAGAGCGTTGAGAAGAATCAATATCTGCCCAAACACAATTTTTCAGCCACATTTTGTACCCAGGGACCCTCGTTCATGCTCAGCCCCACAGCTCTGTAGTTGCACTGTTTTAGAAATCCTTCTCTTCTTTCTCATGGAGAATAGAGATAAGCTGCATTTTTGTACTTTTTTAATCTCTGTGTTTGGTACTAGGTGTTGTATAGCTGTGACCAATGGCTTTGGGAGGTGGATTCCCTGCTGACCAATAGTTGCTAGATTATTAATGGATATAAAGAAGTTTCTGTAAATAAAGTTTCTCTTTTCACCATCTTGGGTTCTCCTGCCTGCTCCCTCTGCCAGCTTCTGTAAATCCCACGAATATCATGAAATTTAAAACCAACACAGTTCTGCCTCGCTGGGGTACCATGGCCATGGTTTCCTCCCCAACCCCTCCACCACAGGTCAGCCCCAGGGGGACAGGAGCTGGACAAGAGCCCACGGAGGAGATGCACAGACCCCCCCAACAATCCCACCCCGTGCCGGTGCTTGCACTGATTTCAGTGTCCTCATTGAGTGTGTGCTGAGAGGATTCCCACAAGCTCTACTGCCCTGTGGGGACAGAAACTCACCCAGGGCGAGGAAGGAGTCATCCCTTATCCCATTGTGCCACAAGTATGAGAAGAAAAGGCATTTTGGAAAGCCTTGTCGGTGACATTGACCCTGGGGTGTGCTCCCATATGGGAATTTGTGACTGTCCCCCTTAAAAATTCCCTATTTCCTGCACCCCAGTCGGGAATCTCCTGTCCCAGGCAGCAAATAACCTTAATGGGACATTAACCCAGCCAGCCTTGCATGCCCTCAGCTTTTCAGAGGGCAAAACTCCATCAACACCTGCTCTATTTCATTAAAATGGTGCTGGAGAATAGGGCACGAGGGAGGATTTCCCTGAGAGACATTTGTGGGCCAGCAGAGCTGATGGAAAAGGAATGTTCAGTAGGGGCAGAATGAGGTGTGAGCAGGATGGGAACTCCTCCCACCCCAGCTGGCCCCTGAGCAGGAGTGGCAATGCTTGGGACAGTGACAAACGTGGGGAGCAGGGCGGGGACAGCCCCTGGCAGTCAGGAGAGCTCCAGCAAAGGGAACGAATTCATGGTGGAAGTCTGAATGATTCTCTGGAAACGAAGACTTGGATGGGAGGGGGAGGCACTTTGAGTTGTGCCCGAATGAGTGATTTGGTTTGACTGCAGGCACAGGACTCGTGGCCAAGGCAGGAAACACGACAGGAATGTCCTGGATCCGCCTGGCTCGGAGCCTTGATGAGCACAGGCAAAGCCTCGTGGCCTTGTGAGGTGCTTTCCATCCCTCATGTCTGTGCCTCCGCGATGGAATGAGACAGGAGGCGTTCAAAAGGCGTCTGAAGGGGAAAAGCTTTCCCGTCACATCAATGAAAACACCGATCCCAGCAGGGCCTGAGAGCCTGAAACCCAACCTGACCTGGGAGCAGCTCTACAGCAGCATGGCTGGCGCAGCAGGGGCTGTTTGCTGTCAGCTCCAGGAGCTCCCTGAACACTTCCCACGGAAAGGAGAAGTGCTGACGAGCCCTGAGTGGAAGAGTCTTTCATTTCTCCCCTTTCTCCTGCCCCAGTGAGAGGAAGGAGCCTGCACAAGAGCGAATTGTTCACCAGCTGGAGCCTGCAAACCAAATTTTTGCACTCCCTGTCCCTCCTGCAGCTCCTCTTGCTGCCCCCCAAATGTCCAAGTGTCCACCTGGCCCCAGCCCTTGTTCCCAGCAGAGCCTCAAACCTCCTCAAACACCAGAAAATAGTTTCTACCCACAGAAAATCATACCACCACCGCTGTGAAGCCACCACAGCTGATCCCAGTCCTGCAGGGCAGGGACTGTGGGCACAGTCCATGGGAATGTGGGATGGATAATCTGGGTGGGAAGGGGCCTTAGGGGGTCTCCAGCCCAATGTCCTGCTCAGGTGTTACACCTTCCCTGCTGCCCATGGCCACCTCTGTGCTCAGGGATCTCCTGAACAGGAATATTTCCTGGAGAACAGGACATGGGAATATTTCCTGGAGAACAGGGCACAGGGATCTCCTGGCACAGGAATATTTGCTGGAGAACAGGACACAGGAATATTTCCTGGAGACCAGGGCTCAGGGATCTCGTGAAACAGGAATATTTGCTGGAGAACAGCACACAGGAATATTTCCTGGAGAACGGGGCACAGGGATCTGCTGGCCCAGGAATATTTCCCTTGGAGAAGAGGAGCCAACACATTTGCAGTTCCCAGACACTTCCAGCCTGGCAAATCAGCAACCCCTCTGGTAGTCTTCTCCTCTGTTTTCCAGGATGTGCCCTTCCTCTTCAATCCTTTCTGTCTTTCAGGTGATTCTCCTCTGGGATCAGCCCTTGGCGTGTCCCACTGGAGTGTCCCATCCATGTCCTGGTCTTGTTCCCAGAACAAAAACAGTGAAGGAACGGTGACAAAGCCATGATCTTGGTGTGTCCCACTGGAGTGTCTCATCCATGTCCTGGTCTTGTTCCCAGAACAAAAGCAGGTGAAGGAATGGTGACTAAGCCACGCCCTTGGCGTGTCCCAGGGGAATGTCCCATCCATGTCCCCTTGTTCCCAGAACAAAAACAGGTGAAGGAACAGTGACAAAGTCAAGCCCTTGGAGTGTCCCATCCGTGTCCTGGTCTTATTCCCAGAACAAAAACAATGAAGGAACAGTGACAAAGCCACGGCTGCCCTCCTGCAGGACCACCTCCCGTGGTGGCATCAGGGCTAGAACCCTGCACTTCCAGAACAACCTCCCCACACCGCACCAGAGGGTAAATTCCCCCCAATTCCTGCTCCCCTTCCCGAGGGGAGTTCGGGAATGGCGAATCCGTGCTGTTCCATGAGAGGGCAGTGTCGGATGAGAGCAAAGAGCCTCTGGAAGCCGCAGGGATGTCCGGGCTGGAGGGGAAAACGCCCCAGAAACTTGGATGAGGATGGGGTCAGTCCTGCTCGTGGAGACTGCAGAGCTCCAGGATTTATGAGATGAGATCCTCTCTCCTTTTTTTCCAAGTCTGGAATGGAGCTGGAAATCTCTTTGGAACACCGGTGAAGAAATGAAGGTAAAGGAAAAGGTGACAGTCCATGAAATTCCATGAATACTTTTGTCCAGAGTGGGTTCTGAAGGACTCTGGGCACCTTTTGGAAATCCTCCCTCTCTCCAAGGTGCCTGAGCTTTGTACTTGCAGAGATGGATCAGAGCAGACTCTTCTCACTCAGTTTTCCCCAGATGTCCCTCAGGTTCCTGGGACATCATCCCACCTCCAGGAACTCCTGGATCCAGGGCTGCTGGGAGCTGCAAAGGGAAATCTGGGGAGCCTTTCACCCTGAGTGCCTCTGAGACAGAAGAGAACTCCCTACCCTCCCTCCTCCCCTCTCCGTGGGGCTTCAGGGAGGGTCACGAGGCATCCCAGCAGGTCCCATCCCAGAGCTCCTCTCCCACAAACATTCCCCACTCTGTGGATGAGCCATGGCTCCAGAAGTTGCTTCTCAGGAAGGTCCCAGCTCAAGCAGAAACTGCCCTGCAGCACAGCTGGGGCTCATCGCGGGTTCCTCTGCTTCCTCTCCTCCACCAAGGAGCCACAGGACCTGTTCTTGTGGCCAAAGAGGCCACAGGGCCTGTTCCTTATGGCCAAAGAAGACACAGGACCTGTTCTTGTGGCCAGAGAAACCATGGGACCTGTTCTTGTGGCCCAAGGAGCCACAGGACCTGTTCCTTGTGGCTGAAGAAAGCAGACTGCCACACTTCAGTGTGAGAAGATCCCAGGTGAAGGAGAGGGAGGGATTCTGTCTCTCCCAACTTCATCCTTGTTTTGAATATGCAAAAAATGAGGATTTTCCTCTCTTCCGCTGCCCTTCTCTGGAAAGAGGAGATAACCCTCTCCTTCTTCCTCGTCCCTCGCTGCTCATGGCAGAGCACAGGGCAAAGCACCAACAGCCTCCCCTGAGCCATGAAGAGCCACCAAAGAGGCACAGGGACCTCTCTGCTCCTCCACAGTCTTGGAGACTCTCCCAGCCCCCGCTGTGTCTCACCAGGTGATGCCTCGAGTTCCCTGTCTTACAAAAAGATCATTTTTATCATCTCCCACCTTAAGAAGAGCCCTGAGTCCTGGGAGGAGGTGGCACAGGAGGGGCAGGTGCCGTCTCCATGCCCACAGAGCTTCCCATCGAATTGCCCAGCCTTGGATTGAATCCCAAATGCCTCGGATGCCTTTGGAGATGTCCCCAAAAGCCTCTGCTGCCTATCCAGCGTGGTTATGTAACTTTATTGGCCTCTCGGTTCCAGAGGCCCCGGGGGCAGCAGTGCTGATGGAAAATCTGCCCTGGCAGGAGGGCAGGGAGGGGCAGCCACAGGGGCAGCAGGAAGGCTTGGATTTGTCCCCCTGCTCTGAGAGCACTCCAGGAAAAACAACCTCAACAAAACCCCCACAACTCCCGGGTTTGCAGTGCTGCTGGGCCTGATTCCAGGGGGCTGCTCCCCTCCTCTTTGATTTTTCCTGTTGCTTCTCTGAAGATCTTTTTTCACTTATTTCTCTTATTTCACTTTTATTTCACTTCTTTCACACACGGCTTCCCTTGACCTTCAGGTCTTTGGAGAGTCTCTCCCACAGGACCTTCTGTCTGCCCCACAGCTGGGACAGCTGTTGGGAATTGCCTCTGTCAGGGATTGGATTCTCGTGCCAAGGTCCTCCCACATCACCAAACGTGGGGTTTTTATGATTCTGCTGAAGCAGTTGCCCAAAAATGCTGGAGGGATCCCAAGGTTATTAAGATCTTATGTCACGGGTCTTTGGAACTGCAACCAGCATCAGAAATGTTGGTTTGAACCCAGGCTTTTCAAATCTACACTGCTGGGGTAGATTTTCGAAACGTTTATTTTTCAGGTGACTCTGAGGCAGTTTCCAGTGCCATCCTCTATCTGAGGAGGTTCAGCTGCCAGCAAACCCTGGATCTTTGTGTTTCTCAGGTGTCGATTGGGGTTGTTAGTGATGCATTAGAGCAGATGAGTGTAATTCAAATTTCCAGCAGCTGGAAGTTAAAATTCAAAGTTAGGAATCACTGGAAAGGAGTGAACAGTGAGGCTGATCAACCATTGCCAGAAATCCCTTGTTTTTACACCAAAACACTGAGGACCATGGACTGTCCAGGCGATCCCTGTTGGCTCTAATTTTCTGATATTCGTGGAGGTTCATGGAAGCTTGCAGGGAAGTCAGGTAGGCGATTGAGAGAGCTTTATTTACAATACTTTCTTTATATAAGCATCAATAATCTAGCAACCATTGGTCGGCAGTTTTCCACCCCCTAAAATGATAGGTTACAACCCTACAGCATCCAGTACCAAAACCACTGAGATTAGAAAAGTACAGAAATGCAATTTATCTCTATTCTCCATGAAAAAGAAGAGAAGGATTTCTAAACCAGTGCAACTACAGACCCCATTTCCTCTGGCTGAGCAGCACTATTTTGTGGGATCACCTCCTAATCTTGGTTTTGGGTTAAGTGATGGTTTCCTCCGCAGTGACGCATAACCACAGGATGATGAACACCGTGGATTCGCCAGCACCTAACCCAGACTGGCAGCAAACCCCAAACACAGC
This sequence comes from Origma solitaria, assembly GCA_013397895.1. Taxonomy (NCBI): domain Eukaryota; kingdom Metazoa; phylum Chordata; class Aves; order Passeriformes; family Acanthizidae; genus Origma; species Origma solitaria. The sequence goes on along the minus strand of VZRL01001447.1, from coordinate 25,412 downwards.
CGGGCCCACAGCGCCTTACCCGCCCCAGATTTCTGTGGGCTACAGGAGGCTGAGGTTCTTGTCAGAAAGGATGGGAAGTGTCCACAGCTGGCTGGGGAATCGTTCCAGCCACACAAGCAGTGGTGGCAGCAGCTCATGGGGCAGTGGAGGCACCTCCAGGGCAGGAGCAGGGCCAGCCTGGGCCCTGGAGCCATTGGGAGCCACTCCTGACAGCTCATGTTGAGGGGCTCTGAAACCCTTTTCATTTTCCATGTTGTTGCTAAAGCAGGAGCCAGCAGTGCCTGGAGCTCCGGGGAACATCGGAGCTGAGCTCAGATGGTTTCTCAGAGCTCTAGGGCTCTTGGAGCTTTGCTTTCCCTTGGGATCTGAGCTTGTAATCAGAGAACCACAGAATATCCTGAGCTGAAGGGACCCCCAAGGATCATGGATCTAACCCCTGGCCCTGCCCAGACCCCCCAAATCCCACCCTGGGCACCCCTGGCAGCGCTGTCCAAACGCTCCTGGAGCTGTGGCAGCCTCGGGGCCGTGCCCATTCCCTGGGGAGCCTGGGCAGTGCCAGCACCCTCTGGGGGAAGAACCTTTCCTGATCTCCAGCCTGAGCTGCCCTGGCCCAGCTCCAGCCGTGCCCTGGGTGCTGTCCCTGTCCCAGAGCAGAGATCGGAGCTGTCCCTGGGAGGAGCTGCAGATCCCTGAGCTCTCTGTCCCAGCTGGACACACCGAGTGCGCTCAGTTCCTCCAGACCCTCCCCATCCTTGTGTCCCTCCAGCTCAGTTGCCTCTCAAGCTTCAGTTTCCCTTTCTCTCGGGCAGTTCTGTGCAGAAATTGGAGCCCCAGGGCTGTGCCTCGCTCTCTCGCTGTGCTCAGGTGTGTTCTCCGCCCTGACTCAGAGCTCAGGGCCCTGCTCCTCTCTCATAAATCCGAGTGACTTCATCATACCTTCGCTGTGAACTCATGCTGCTGCACCTTCCCTCCGGGCTACCCCAGGCAGCATTCCTGGGCACGGAGCTGGGCAGCCAGCGCTCCCCTTCCAGCAGCTCCTGGCACAGCCACCCCTGCCAGGGTGCTGAGAGGAGCCCCTGGGTGCTCCCGGAGTGACACCACAGTGCCCAGAGCTGCCTCTGCCTGCTCCCTGCGGGAGCTGCTCCCATCCCACAGAGATCCCAAACCCTGCTCCTGATGCCTTGAGGGGCTCATCTAAAACAGAGGCTAGTCAAAATTAAGGGAATAAAATGCAGTGATTTTTATTGAAGGCCTTCAGGTGCATTTAGGGCTGGCACAGCCCACCCAGGGCTACACCCAAAATGGACAGTGGGTCATGGGTTTTCATACTTTAGAAGTTTTTTATAAGGTCACAGGTTTTTCATACTTTAGAAGTTTTTTATAAGGTTACAGATTTTTCATACTTTGTAAGTGTTTTATAAGGCCATGAGTTTTTCATACTTTATAAGTTCTGTCCATTTGCATATTGAGGTTTAATCCTCCAATTACAGCTCCAGGTGATGAAGTCAATCACTCCAAATTCGCTCTCCCCAATTAATTCAGTGCTCTTTACATAACTTGGGGCCTGAGACAGTGAGGTGTCCTTGAGTTTTGGGCTTAGAGAGGAATTGTTTTGTCAAAAAACGAGAGAACAGCAGCTCAGCGCCTGTACGGAGCCCAGAGTTACACACTAAGGAATTACAGGATTACAAATACATGGAAAATATAGAAGCTAAAATCCTAAGGCATCACTACCTCCGGAGCTCTGCTTGCAGGTGAGGCTCCTCCTGCACTCAGCTGCCTCTGTCTCACCAAAATTTCCCCTGACAGCTCAGCAAGGGGGGTCTGAAGGAGTCAGTCCAGCCTGGCACAGGTGCAGACTGCCCAGAGTGCAGCCCCTGGTGCCTCCTCACCCACTGGGCAGTGCCAGGGTCTGTCCTGCTCCGGCCCCTGCTCCAGGAGGGGAGGCTGGAACCAGGCTCTGTCAGCTCTGTGCATGCCCAGGAGAGGAGAGAACCCTCCAGCACGAGAGTGTGGTTTCCAAATTGCATCAAGGAAGCTTTAACAGGAGGAGTTTTTAACAATTTAGATTGTTATTAATTCATTTTAGTAGAAGGAGGTTTTAATAATTGAAAACAACTACTTTTGGGAAAGTGAGAAGGAGAACGTTCCCTTGTTCGCCGAGTGTGGCAGCCTCCTTTGGGCACAGCAGGGCAGGGGCAGGTTGGATTTTAGGGAAAAGTTATTCACAGAAAGAGTGGTTAAGAACTGGAACAGGCAGAGGTGGAGTCACCAGGCCTGGAAGTGTTCAAAACTTGTGCAGATGTGGCTTTTGGTGACACAGTTTGGGGACATGGTGGTGTTCAGCCACTATGGTCTTGGAAGTCTTTTCCATAAAATGGTGCAGCTGATTAAAAATAACCAAAAGTCCTGAGCTGGGGCCTGTTTCCGACAGTGCCCTTTTGGAAATGGAGCAATTCTGCCTTGGTTTGGTTCTTTGGGGTCAGTTTGTTCTGGTTTAGGGTTTTTGTTAGGTTCAGGTCGGTGCAGAGTGCCAACGGGAGTAGGAACACCAAGAGGTCCAAAGGACACCTCTCCTAAAATATTCCTGAAACAGCAGAAATAAACACTGCTCCTCACTGGAAATAAATCTATTCCCCACTCACCTCCCCAAATGGGAAAGTTCCTATTATAAACTGGAATTTTCCCAGGAGCCCCCAGACCCTCACAACAATTATTAGATAAAAGCAGAACTGCGCAAGGCCAGGCTGGACAGGGCTTGGGGCACCCTGGGGTGGTGGGAGGTGTCCCTGCCCATGGCAGGGGTGGATGGGGGATCTTTAGGGTCCCTTCCAGCCAAAGACCCTGAGTTTTTAGGATTTTAGAGGGAGAATTTATTAGGTCACGGACTCGTTCCTCACAGCTCTGTGAAGGGTCAGCCCAAATTCTGGCATGCAGCACNCCATTTCTAGTGCAAAAAAACCCCCAAAAAACAAAAAACCAAAAAAACCCCCACTTACCCCACAAAAAAAACCCCAAAACTATCCAAACAAAACCAACCAAAAAACAAAACCCAAAAACCAACAAAACAAAACAAAACAAAATAAGAAACCCAAAATAAACAAAAGAACAAATCAAAAAACCAAACCAAGACCCACAAATTCACGCCCAAAAAACCCACCAAAACCCGAAACCAGCGCCCTCAGTGTGAGTTTACAAACTGCCGCTGGCCCCTAATCAATGGCCAGCTGGTGATTAATTGATTAATTCTTTATTCCAGGCATCCAGGGCTGTGTTACAGACCCTTGACACTGATCTCTTTTGCCTTTGCACATTTCATGCGTTATTTCCAAAACCGATGATATTTCACCATCATTCCCACAAGACCTCCCACATCAGTCGCCCCTTTGGAGTCAAACTTGCTCTGTGTGGCAGTGCCTGGGGCACCCCAAATTTGTGCAGGAAAACCAAAAGGATCATCCCAAGGTGCCGTGGTGGTGTTGGGTCAAGATCTGATGTTCTTGGAGGTCTTTTCCAATGTCAGTAATTCTGTGGCACTTTAAATCCAACCCTCAGCAGTTCCTGTGCTCATCCCCATCTCCCCTGCCCCACGGGCTGTTTGTATTTTCGATGTGCGCAGCCCTGCCACAAAACCCAGAGCGGGAAAACAAATGTTCTTCAAAGAAAAACAAACAAAAAAACCAAACAAAAATTAAAAAACCCCAACAGCGCCAAAACCAAACAACCAAAATCGAATCAAACCAAACAAACAAAAAAAAAAAAACCAACAAAACACCCTCCCCCAAAACAAACAAACAAAAAAACCCACAAAACCACACACAAAACCAAACCAAAAACCCAAAGAAAAAAAGAAAAACACTAAAAACAAACAACCAAAACCAAATCAAACCAAACAACAAAAAAACCCAACAAAACACTCCCCCCCCCAAAAAAAACCACAATAAAAAACCCCACAAAACCACATCCAAAACCATCCCAAAACCCCAAACCAGGGTCCTCAGTGTGAGTAACCCTATTCCTGCCTCCGCTGAATCCTTTGGGACTGCTGGGACCTGTCCACAGCTGCTGACCTGGATGCAAATGTTGAATTCTGGTGTGGGAAAAGTGTCCCCAGGTGAGGGCTGTGGGAGGAGAGGGATGCGCTGCCCACAGCTCTTCAGTGCCCTCCAGGAAATCATCAGCACTCAGTCCGTGGCTCTAAATTCCGAGTGCAGATTGCAAAACCCACCCAGCTCTGGCAGCAGAGAGTCCTGGGCCTTTAGCTTAGGAAATATAGGGCAAAGAAATGGAAATAAATCTATTTTCCCACCTAGCTGGGGAACAAAGAGCTGTTAAAAATAGGATGGGGACAGCTCCCGCCTGGAGCTGCGGTGGTGTTGTGTAACCCATCAATAAATCGAACGCGGGGGCATCTGAAGGGCAGCAAAGGGGAGAGGGGGACTGGATTTGCACATCAAAACTGCTCTTCCTCCTGCTGTGCAGCCAGGGGTGAGCAGCAGCACGGAGAGCAGAGCTAGAGCTGCTTTGGCCCCAGTCATTCTGGAGAAAATGTCCTTTTAAGGGTGGGTCTGGAGAGAACAGCCTGCAGTGTGCGTGAGGGAACTTGTCCGTAACCTCGGAGGCTGCAGGGCTGGGGCTGGTGTTCAGTGCCAGGCTGCAGCTCCCAGGGGTGCAGGGAATGTGCAGGTTTTCCTCAATATTCCCTTTTTCCTGGGTGGGAAAAGGCTGGAGGTGCAGCTGGGCTGAGATTGGAGCTCACCCGCCATCCCCGTGAGGATTGAGCAGAGGCTCTGCCCTGGCTCATGCACGCCCTGCTGCTCCTTGCTGCACTCCTGGTGGCGGGGGCAGTCCCAAAAGCAAAAATATTCACATTAAAAAGCTGCTCAGGGTAATTCCTGTGGCACCAAAGTCCTTCACATTACCCCTGAAGTGCTGTGCAGTGCAGTGGCAGTGCTGGTGTGGCACAGAGCCCAGGGACTCCCCAGGGCACAGTCCCACTGCAAACAGCTCAGCCCTGGGGCTGCACTGAGTCTGCTTTAGCCCCGTCCAGAGGGAATCCCAGTGTTCCCTTCTGACGTGAAGAAATTCCTCCCTGTGAGGGTGATGAGAAAAGCTGTGGCTGCCCCTGGATCCCTGGGAGTGTCCAAGGCCAGGTTGGACAGGGCTTGGAGCAGCCTGGGACAGTGGGAGGTGTCCCTGCCATGGCAGGGGGTGGAATGGTATGGGCTTTAAGATCCCTTTCAACCCAAACCCATCTGGGATTCTGGGATTTTGGGATTTTCTCGAATGGGTCAGGGATAATTGTATTTCTCAATGTGTTTCTCCCGTAGGTCAGATTTGTCTCCGCTCCCAAGTTTTGGCCTCAGGAGTTACTGGACTTGGATCCCACTGACTGCAGCCCCAACCCGCAGGCGTGGGATCAATCTCCAGCCAGGACCAGAATTTCCTAAGGATGTTAAGGGTGTTTGGACGTGGGGGACAGCCCATTTCCCTCTGTCTGCAGGATGCAAGCCAAGACCACAGAATCACGGAATTATGGAATCCCAGAATGATTTGGGTTGGAAGGGACATTTAAAGGTCACCCAGTGCCACCCCTGCCATGGCAGGGACACTTTCCACTGTCCCAGGTTGCTCCAAGCCCTGTCCAACCTGGCCTTGGACAGTTCCAGGGATCTAGGGACAGAATCCCACATTGGATCAAAACCCAAATCTCTGATAGATCCCCAGTGATGTTTAAAATCAGCAGGAACATTTTCCCTTCTACCTCTTTGATGGGAATTTCATCAGGCAAATGGCTCTGCCTCTGAGGATTCACCAAGGAAATTCTCTGCCTCGGATCCCCCCTGTGCCTGCTCACAGAATATTGGTAGAAGTGCCTCAGATGGGAAACACAGCCCCCACCCTGCATAAAGTGATCCAGGCCCATTCCTGTCAGCACAGACACCTTTCTTAATGGGAAAGGGAAAAAAAAAACCCCAGATCGTGACTTACAATGTGAAGATAAAATGAAATGGCTCACCAGAGAGAAGAAAATCACTCTCCAAACGGAACTTTCTTCCCCCCTTCTTTTTTTCTCTCTACACTTATTACTCAATGCCAAAAGGCTCTCTTTGAGTTGTCCAGTGTGTTTTGAGGAGTTCTCCTCACTCCCAGCCTGGGAAATGACTTATTCATTGTGCTGGGCCTCGGAATAAATTGGATTCTTCCTTCCAGTTAGCAGCGTGGATTGACACAACCTGCAGAGCTATTGCAGCTTGGTGAGAATTTCCAGCCTCAGCCTCTCATCCGCTCCCATTTGGAATCTGTCAGCTTATTAACATCAGTCAAGTGATTCCTCTACAGACCCAGGGAATGCTGTTCCCACTAAAGAAACCTCACCAGCAGGGAGTGTCATCTGCACTGAGTTTGTCAGCACGGAAAGGGCACCTGGGGATTTGTATTCTGGACGAGGCTGGGAGAGGTTTCGCCTTGGAAGCACTTTGCCTCGAAGGAATGAACACCAAACTTCCTCTGTTGTAGGATCAGAGCCACAGAACATCCAGAGCTGGGAGGGATCCATGAGGATCATCAAAGTGCTGATGATGTGACGGGAGCTGAGCAATTTCTGAGCTCACGCATCAGCTGAGAGCATCTTGGGTAGCAACACCCGGGCTGTGGCCAAGACTTCCATGCTTGACTGGAAGGTCCGTTTTTGGTTGCCTAACCTGAGATTTTTCACGACAAACAAGTTTCCCACAGGCAGCTGAGGAACACTTCCCAGAAATAATGCATCCCAGGCACCTCGTGGCTGGAAAACTCGGCTGCAGGCGTGGGTGGCTGGAGAAGAGCCTTTCCACAGGGGCAGCAGCTGTGGAATTCCCCTCCTCCGGCAGGCAGTGGAGCAGACTCTGAAATTCAGAGAATTCTGAAATTCAGACAGGAATGTGCTGCTTGGAGGACACGGCCCAGGCCCAGCTCAGGTTCTTGCTCGAGGTGTGGTCTGGGCACTGTGATGAGTCTGTGACACATCCTGGTTCAGCGGGCAGGAGAACTCCTCTTTCAGGATTTCAGGAGTGAAACTCCTGCAGTTTTTACAAAACTGGCAGTGCAACCACCATGTTCAGGAGTTGGATCTATCAGGAGGTCTCTTTGGCTCAAAGGAGGCAGCCAGGCCAGTGGTGACCAAGAGAAAATTGAAAGAAAATGAGTCAGGCCTGCAAAAAGAAGATGTGTGCAGAAGGACAGACAGAGCCAGCTCCCACTGGCCTCTCTCAATGGTCTCAGGTGATCCAACTTGAAATCTGCCAGCCTTGGGCCCTTTACCCTCTGAGGGTTGTCCCCACGGTTGGTGTCCTGTGACCGTGACCAGAGCTCTCCTTGATGCCTTCAAGTATTTCTAGATTTTTACTCTTCATGTATCTGTAACTTGCTGCAGTTCTATGCTTCTCACAAAGTGCTAAAATCCTCTGTTCCAGCACCTTTGGCCAAACAAGGCTCTCTGAATACAGATTCAAGGACATGTTCATTGCCTTAGGGCCCCAAAATATGTAAACAACTGTGAGATGTGGGGAGAGGGCCTGGGGTGGTGAACATCATCATCTGAGGGTGCGATTGGGGAATTAAGGGCCAATGTGCTAATGGGACAGAACTTATAAAAGGTGAAGGGCTCGTGACCCAGGGTCCATTTTGGGTGTCATCCCTGACAGGGGACTTTGCTTGCCCAAATGTACCTTCAGCGCCTTTGCAGGTCTTGAATAAATTGTCCTGTCCGCTTTATACTCCTCTTGGCCTCTATTCCAGGTAGCCTGTCTGTTAGGCAACATCCTGGACCCCACCGTGATTGTTGGCTGCAGCCCCCCAGCCCCAGGGTGGGCACACAGCCCTCGGTGGCCTTGCTGCAGCCACTGTCACCTGCAGACACAGGCGCTGCTCTGAGGCTCTCGGAAGGATCAGTGTCACAGATCCCCAAGTGTCCAAGCAAAAAGATCCAGGCAGCGAACAATGGATAATGTGAGCTCATCAGCATGGGTGAGTGCAGGAGTTGGGAACCAGGGTGAGCAGCACAGACACAAATCAGGTGCAGTTACAGACAAGTTCAGGAGGATCAGAAAACCTCCTGCACCTTTTCCTCCAGATGAGCCCTGTTTTCCATTTGCTCCACAAAGAACCGAATATCAGCATCAATTCCACTTTCCAGGAGCAACAACAACTTCTTGTCAGTTCTCCTTCCCCATCAGAAGTGCTGGGTAAGGCTTTGGAGCTGGAGAGCATCCAGGGGAAGTGCTCCCTCCTGGAGCAGCCTGTGGCTCAGATGTTCATCACATGGAGAAGAACAAATTCCAGTTCCTGCTCCAAATGAACCTCAGCTGTGACTTGACCTGGATGTGCCTCTGCTGATGCTGAAAGCTCTGCATTATTTTGGGGTGACTCAATTGCCCTCATCCCCTCCACACCCTGCCAGAGACACCATCCTGGTCCTAACAAACCTTTGTCACCGAGCAAATGCGTCAACAGCCCCAGTTCCTCCTGGGAGGAATCCCAGTTGCTCCCAGTCCGCACCCAAACAAGTGTGCAGACAAAGGAAACGCCACCTCCTCTGACAGAGAGCACAAAGAGATGTGGCCACAGCAGGGGTGGGCGTCCTGACCTCCAGAAGCTTCCCCAGTCGCTCAGCCACAGGTCAGCCATTCATGGGCAGGCTTTAAAGCACAGCCACAGATGCTGAGCATTCAGGAGATGCTTTAACATCCTCCTTCCAAATTATTTGTGATGAGAATTATGGGAGAATCCTTATATTTATCTGCTTTTGTTGTCTGCACCACTCACAGAACACCTCTGCCTGGTGCTGGGGGCAGTCACCTGGGAGCCCCAGGGATGACAGGATAAATGTCACTAAAATTTACTGGTCAGGGACATTCATTGCCCTGATGGCCCCTTTCTTGCTCCCAAGGTGCTTTTCTTGCAGGGGCTCTGGGCAGGGAGGTGAGCAGAGAGTTTGGGATGGGGCACATCCCACAGGGCTGTGGAGGCTTTGGGATGATGTACATCCCATGGGGCTGGCTGTGGAGTTTGGGATGGGGCACATCTCATGGGTCTGCCTGTGGGGTTTGGGATGGGGCACATCCCATGGGTCTGCCTGTGGGGTTTGGGATGATGCACATCCCCCAGGGCTGGCTGTGGAGTTTGGGATGGGGCACATCCCATGGGTCTGCCTGTGGGGTTTGGGATGATGCACATCCCCCAGGGCTGGCTGTGGAGATTCCTGTAGCCAGGCAGCAGAGGGAAGGAAGGCTCCGTGGCTGTGGGATGGGAGCACAGCAGTCCCAGCACAGGCTTGGCCTCGCTCTGCAAGTATCTCCGGTCCTCACCGAGCAGCAGCCCAGGGCTCCCTGTGCCCTTGTGAGGACATCAGACAGTGCCAGAAAGCACCACCATCCCCACGGCTGCTGCCCAGCCCTTCCAGACGCTCATCTGATGCCAAGAGACAGCTCATGAGCACATTTGGCACCCACAACCCCCCACCCAGTCCCTCTGTCTGCAGTCCCCGCAGCCCTGGCAGGGAGCATCGCGGTGCCCCCTCCGAGGCAGCTCTGAGTGGCTCTGATTAATTATTTCAGGCAGGTGCCAGGGGCGAGCGAGAGCCACAGTGCCCCTGGTCACCGTGTCACTGTCCCCAGGCACCCGGGGCTGAGGGCTGGCAGAGCTGCTCGCTGTGCTGGCCACGGGCACTGCTCCATCAGGGAGAGTTCACACTGAGAGCTGGAGTTCCTGCAGGGACACACTGCTCTGTCATTCAGCTCTGCCACCCTGGAGGACATCGGTGTAACATAGGGGTGAAAAGGCCACAGAGGGAGAAAATGCCTATTGAAAGCTGAGCTGTGACTGCAGACACCTCCCAGGCTGTGCCCTGGGCACGTTTGAATTCTGGCAACCTCAGGAATAGATGAAAAGGAAGAAAATCACCTTTGCTTCCCGTTTGCACTCTGCTGAGGGCAACTGCATCACCTGGGCACTCACTGAGCAGCTCCCGGAGTTGCCCCAGGGGTGTTTGGGATGTGATCTCAAACAGCCTGAGAAAAAACGGGGAGAGTGGGGAAGGGTGGAGATCAGGCAGTGCAAATCCTCCCTGCCACAAAACAACTGCTCCTCCCTTCGTTAAACCAGCCCCAAACTGGAGGGATTTCCAGCCCTCCGCTTTCCTGCAGGGGCTGGTGCTTCACCTGGCCTTTCCTGGGAGGGGGAATTGAAAGGAATGCTTTATGCTTTATTTTTGTGCTGACCCCAGGCAGGAGCTTGAGCCCAGGTGTGCTGTTCAGGTCTCCCTTTATCCAAGGAGCAGCAGGAAAGGGAAAAATCCTGTTCTGGTGTAGGAGCACCGGCAGCTCTGAGAATGCCCTGGGGTGGCCACTCCTCAAATTCTGGGGTCAGTTTTTGGCCCCTCACAACAAGGGGACCCTGAGGAGCTGGAGAGTGTCCAGGGCAGGGAACGGAGCTGGGCAGGGGCTGAGCCCCAGGAGCGGCTGAGGGAGCTGGGAAAGGGCTCAGCCTGGAGAAAAGGAGGCTCAGGGGGACCTTGTGGCTCTGCACAGCTCCTGACAGGAGGGGACAGCCGGGGGGGGCGGGCTGTGCTCCAGGGAACAGGGACAGGAGGAGAGGGAACGGCCTCAGGCTGGGCCAGGGGAGGCTCAGGATGGATATTTGGGAAATTTCTATAAGGGAAGAGTTGCCAGGTTCCAGGGCAGTGGTGGAATCCCCATTCCTGCAGGGATTAAAAGGATGTGGCACTTGGGGACACGGTCAGTGGTGGCTGTGGCAGTGGTGGGGGATGGTTGGATTTGAAGATCCTGAAGGCCTTTTCCAGCCTCAGTGGTTCTGTGCCTTTGTGCCCCAAACTCAGATCCCTCTGCACAACCTCTGGCCTGGGTTAATACCAGAACTGAGCAATCAACTTCACAAGGATCTGCTCATCCCTTCCAGGCATTCCTGGAGAATTAGGTGGTCAGGGCGACCCTCAGCAGGACACGAACGGCTCCAGCAGAGCAGAGACCCAGGCTGGGTCACTGCGAGTCCCCTGGTGACAGTGGGGACACCCCCAGCCTTCAAAAGTGGGAAAATATGCCATGAAAAATGAGGAGACAGAGCTCCCCTCAGGGAGGTGAGGCAGGAGAGGAGGAGGAACAAACAGCACATCAACCGCACTGTGAGATCCTGTTGGAATAGAAGAGCCAAGGGTGTTATGGATGCAGCCAAGGAGTCCCCAGGCCACAAGAAAATCATTGTTATCCCATCACTGCAAGAAGTCCATGAGCTCACTACAATTTTTCCTTCAAAACACAAGTTTAAAGGAAAAATTTTCCACTTAGAGAAAAAACATGGAGTGTAAAATGTCAGATCTTACTCTATTACCTCAACACAGAAAGTTCAATAAAGTAATTTTTTCCAAAATTATGTATTTTGATTGAAAAACAAATCTTGGACATCACTATTAACAGATTTTTAAGCTAAAATAGACTTGGAGAAATGAAATTTTGTCAGATTCCTTATGTTTTCCAGATTCCACTTCCAACTATGCATAAAGAGTAAAATAACTTAAACTTCCCCAAATCTATTTCTCAGCATTCACCTGGAATGAGTTGCTGCATTTTAAGCCCTGTGGCCAAGGAGCTCTGTCCCAGAGCTTCCAAGCCAAGGTGCACATCAAAAGGAACAAAATCGGTCATTTACAGAAGATTCCAAATTCCAAATGACACCCAGAGGATGAAAGTCCATTACTCCAGTTCCCGTGGGAAGGAGGAGGATCTGGTGTGGGATGAAGGACCACTCCAGACATCCTGGAATGAGACGTCCCTCTCCCGGGAGCAGGGATGAGCTGTGGTTTCTCTGGGCTGAGCTCATTTTTGTGTCTGAGGAATTTCCTACGGTTTCCTTTGAGCCCAGACAAACCCCAGGGGCTGATTTTGGAGGCAGGGACAGGCAGCCGGAGTTTTCCAGGACACCTCCCTCACTCTAGAGGCAAAGGCAGCATTTCCCAGGGCTGGGATTCCCCAGGGAAGGCTGCAGTGATCCATGGCCAGGTGAGCCTGCACGTGTGACCACGACAGCTCGGCTGCCCTGCTGTGCCTGGGGACCTGGCACTCCTCATGAACTCCTAATTCCTGCAGCTCAGAGGGGACAGGGCTGGATGCGTCCCTGGGGCTGGAACTGGCGGTGGGATGGACCTGTGTTTCCCAGCTCCACAGTCTCAGTCCTTGTTGGCAATGACCCATTCAGACCTTTCCTTTCCTTTCCTTTCCTTTCCTTTCCTTTCCTTTCCTTTCCTTTCCTTTCCTTTCCTTTCCTTTCCTTTCCTTTCCTTTCCTTTC
>VZRL01001446.1:541969-573038 GCA_013397895.1 Origma solitaria | reverse complement strand
CCTGCCCATGGGAAGCAGTGACTTAATTCCGGTTTTCTTTGCTTGTGTGTGTGGATTTTGCTTTCCCTATTAAACTGTCTTTATCTCAACCCACGAGTTCTCCAGCTATTCCCCTTCCAATTCTGTCTCTGGTCCTGCTGGTGGGGGAGTGAGTGAGTGGCTGTGAGGGGTTTGGCTGCTGGCTCGGGTTAAACCATGACAATGTGCCAGATGCCTTTTATTACTGTCTTGGGTGGAGTTAGGAACTGTCTTGCTGGAGAAGCATGGTGCACCCTGCAGGTCCTGCCACAGCTGGAGCTGTAGGGGAGACTCCATGTGCTGTATGCTCATTTCCAGACCCCTTGTCTCTCAGTGCCGACCCTCAAGGCACCCCAAGAAAGCTGGGGTGATCTAGGCTCCTTCCTGGGTACCTGAGCAATCCTGCAGCTTTGCATCAGTGATGTATGTATCCAAAGACCAGCATTGGGTCCTGGGTCCTGGAAAATAAGGATGAGAAAGGGGGAGAACATGAAAACAAGTGAGACTGGAGGAGCCACTGCTGGCTCCAGTGACCCATGGGCATGTCTTGGGACCAGGGTGCTGATTTGGGAAGGTCTGTGTCATCGTGTTTTCATTCCTGGGAGCAGCTCAGGGAACCAGGGCTCTAGTATGCAGCTGGGTCTGTCAGTCTTTTGACACTGTCCCATCCAAAAAGCCCCTGAATCTGCTTGCTCAGCTTGCCAGCTCTGGCTCCTTGCCTGCTTCCCTCCTGAGGGCTGCTTGGAAGACACAGCCATGGGCAGAACGAGCACTTACATCTGTCCTGATGTCACTGCAGTGACAACAAGGATCGTTTTGGTCACTGTGAGTGCTGTCAAAGCTTGAAGGACCAGACACACCCAACACAGTCAACACCAGAGGCTGACACCCAGCTGGCTGGCTGTATATTGGCATCTCTGGCTGGGAGGTTCTCCTCTGTTTTGTGGAGGTGCTGGTGTCTGGGGAACCAAGACAAAATGGAAACAGTTTTTTCCAAGCTCTCATAGGCCTGAGCAGTGGTTGCAGCAGGTCCCTAATTCCAAGGGAATCAAGCATTCTATCTGCAACTGCAGCAATGCTGGGTTAGTCTGCTCTGTGGCACGGCTGGTGCCATGGTGTGCTGTGTCAGTCCCAGCTGAGTTTGGAGTCTGGACTGGAGTTTGGGGTAGACTCTGTTCAGTCATGGCTTTCAGAGGTTTATTCCTCTGTGTCCCTGGCTCTTTCCTTTTCCCTGAAGATCTTGCATGGGTAGGGTGGGAATCTGATGGGTAGATGTCCTAGGAGTTCAGCTGCCTGCACAACATTCCCAGAATAAGCTGCCACTGCTGTGGCATTTGAATATAGACCATCTCCAGCCATGTTCTGTACTTTCAGCTTCCTTCCTCCTCCTGTCCACCCTGCTGAGGATAAGACCCTGGGGATATGGCAGGAGCCCAGTCCCAGCCATTGGGCACACTGGAATACACTGAGGAGACACTGAACCACAGAATCACAGAATCAATTAGGTTGGAAAGACCTCTGAGATCGAGTCCAACCTATGACGGAACACCATCATGTTAACTGGACCGTGGCACTGAGTGCCTCAAACACCTTCAGGGACAGTGACTCTACCACCACCTTGAGCTGGTTCCCTGGGAGCAGAGCCTGACCCCCGCCTGGCTGCACCTTCCTGTCAGGGAGTTGTAGAGAGCCAGAAGGTCTCCCCTGAGAATCCTTTTCTCTAGGCTGAGCTCCACTAGATCCCTCAGCTGCTTCTCATAGGACATGTGCTCTAGACCCTTCACCAGCTTCTTTGCTGTTCTCTGGACCTGCTCCAGCCCCTCAATGTCCTTTCTGAATTTAGGGGCCCAGAACTGGGCGCAGCACTCAAGGTGTGGCCTCCCAGTGCCCAGTACAGGGGGGAGAATCACTTCCCTGGTCCTCCTGGCCACACTATTCCTGACAAAGGCCTGGATATCATTGGCCTTCTTGGCCTTCTTGGGCCCATGCTGGCTCATGTTCAGCCACTGTTGACCAGCACCCTCACATCCTTTTCCACTGGGCCACTTTCCAGCCACTCTGCCCCAGCCTGTAGTGCTGCATGTGGTTACTGTGGCCAAAGTGCAGGACCCAGCACTTGGTTTTGCTGAATCTCATGCCAGTGGTCTCAGCCCATCTATCCAGCCTGTCCAGGTCCCTCTGCAGGGCCTTCCTACCCTCCAGCAGATAAACACTCTTGACCTGACTTGGTGTTGTCCATGAATTTACTGAGGGTGAGGGTACACTCGATCACCTCATCCAGATCATCAATAAAGATATTAAACAGGACTGGACCCAACACTGATCCCTGGGGGACACCATTAGTGACTGACCAGCAACTGGATGCAGCAGCATCTCCCAGCACTTGGGCCCGGCCATCAGCCAGTTCATCTTCACCCAGTGAAGATGTACCCGTCCAAGCTGTGGGCTGCCAGCTTTTCCAGGAGTATGCCATGGGAGACCATGTCAAAGGCTTTGCTGAAGTCCAGGTAGACATCTACAGCCTTCCCTTCATTCTCTAGGTGGATCACGTGGTCATAAAAGGAGAGCAGGTTGGTCAAGCAGGACCTGCCCTTCCTAACCCCCTGCTGGCTGGGTCTGATCCCTTGGTTGTCCTGTATGTGCTGTGTGATAGCACTCAAGATGATTTACTCCATGGTCAGGCTCGCAGGCCTGTCATTTCCCAGGTCCTCTTTCTGGCTCTTCTTCCTAGCCCAGCTCCTGGGGTAAGTGCTCAGGAAGAGCTTGGTCCTGCCAGGTTTGGTGGTCTGGCTCTCACAGTGCCAAACATGCCTCCAACCCCTGACCCATCTGCCAGCTTATGCCCTGGCTGCCTCACATTTTCCTCTTCTTTGTCTTTGCAGATGATTGTGGGGCTGGAAGCTTCTGGGCACCCATAGGCACTGTAGGAGGGAGCCCAGGGGCTCGGCAGGGGAGGTAAAGGGGCTGCTTTGTGCCTGGCCTTTTAGCCTCCCTGGTCCTGGCAGCCCCCAGTCCTTGGGATGCTTGCACTGAAGCATATGCTGAATGCCACCGGGTGGTCCAGCATGGGGATACCTGACCACACGGATACCTGACCACACCTGTGATGGGGATCACAGGACAGCTTAAGGCTCCACACAGACAGGAGCTTAACAGCTTGACCTTGGGACCTCTCCATTATCCTCTTGGGGCAGTGTCTGTGATTCACAGCATGGGTGGGAATGTGTCCCAAGCTGGGCACTGCTCTGCTGGGGTGAATCCCTGGCTCTGTGCTGTGACAGGGGTTGGACAGACCCTTACTCACAGCAGAGAACCAAGCGTCTGTGGGCCAAGAGCTTACGTGTGCACTGTGACCATGGGAGACAGCAGCTGTGTCCAGATGGGCTGTCTGAGCCCAGCTCTGCAGGGAGTCATGGTCACTCCACTGCTGGGTCATGGAGCTGGCTGGGGAGTATGGGCAGGATGGGCAGCAAGCCCCTGCCTGTCCGAGTGTGCTTGAAGGGACCCCACGGAAGCAGCGGTTTGCCCCTGGCCATACATGGAAATGTGGATTTGCAGACACTCCTTGGTGACACAGCTCTCATCTCTCCTCCAGCAGATTACTGCAGCATGATCCTGGCCATGTCCTGGCATGGATTCTGGCTGGGATAAGTACAGCTCCAGTGCAGTGAAAGGTGAGGAGGAGCTGGCACACTGAGATCACAGCTTCTCTGATGCCATCTGGGGTCCCCAGTACCTGCTGATCCCAGGCAAGACACAGTTCTCAGCACCACCATAACCCCACTGGCTTCTCTCCCACACTGCTCCCAACACGTCCTGGTGTGCCAGCTCTGGTGTGTGCTGGCTGCTACTGTGCAGCTGTCTCAGCACACTTGCACAAGACAGGCAGCTTTGACCTGCTGGGGATGCACAAGTGGCATCTTGGCCTGGCAGCAGCTGCACAGTGCCTGGTGCCAAATGGCTCCAAGCAGAGCTGGCCTGATGCAGGCTGGCATGCCAAGGGGCAGGGTTTGCTGCCATTGCACCTCCTGTCCTCAGCTGTCAGTCTCCTGGAGAGCAGCCTGGGTCCCTTCATTGTCACATGATGTCCCTGGAGAGGAGGGGCCTGGTTTTAACCTGTTTCACCCAAAATTGCGATGTGCCTCAGAAAAGCCTGCCTGCCCTGCTTGCGCTGCTGCATTGAATAATTCTAACATGAGCAGGAGGCCTTGGCTGAGTGCCAAAACCCTGCCAGGGACTGTCATCAGACCCAGGAACATCTCTGGCTCCAGAGGGGATGGGTTGATCCTTGTGGTGATCCACCAACCTGCATCCCAGCAGTGCCTAGCCAAGCAGGGCTGGGGCAAGGGGGCCCAGCAGCATTTTCCCCCTTTCCCCAAGTTGTTATTTCAGCTGCTGGAGCCTCGGCAAGGCTGATAAACACCCTGCGGGTGCTGTTTGCAAGTACTTTCTCCATGAAACACCCCTGTGCCCTGGCTTGGGGTTCCCCTGCTGCCTGCCCCCCACCCTCACGCCTCTTCCAGAGGCCCCCGGGACAGGCACTGCATACACAGACCCTTGTACTTGCCTCCCTCCTGACCTGCTGGGTAACAGAGGCTGCTTTTCTGTTGGCGTAGGAGCCAGCGGCAGAGCTCAGCCTCAGCCATTGCACTCCGGCCCTCCAGGGCTGCTTCTTAACCTGGAGAAGCAGTGGGTTATTTGTGTTGCTCTTGGCAGGGACACCCCGGCCCTCCAAAACGCACGGAGGTGTGGGGCACAGGCCAGCCTGTGCTGTTTGTGTTGGACCCGCCATGCTGGGAATTTGTTCAATTCAGCTGCTAATTGCTTCTGAAGTGTGGGGCTGTGTTGAACGGATGTGTGATGGGGACAGCAAGCTTGGCCGGGGAGGAAGGCTGGCCCCATGCTGTTTTGCTCAGTGCTCTCAGAACTTTGGTATCTCACCTCTCCTGGCTGCATCAGCCCCAGTGAATCTGCAGGGAGTGGAGGTGTTTTGGCTGTGACCCTGTTTCTCAGGAGCCCCAGTATGGAGCTCTGTTTTTGGTGGAGAGAGAGCAACCCCCTTTCCTGCCCCACATCATCTCTTCTGGGATGGAGAGGGGGAGCTGGTGGGGAAGAGGCTTTCCCAGCGCCACATCGCCATGCTGAGCCCTGCTGGTTCTTCCTGCATTGGCTCACCCAGGTTTGCTCTCATGATTGTTTGTAATTCCCACAGTGCTCTGACTAGTGGGAATGGTGGCTGGGAAGGACAAGTGGTGGGAATGGAGGATTTTGCCCCACAGAAGAGCTTCTCCCTTGCTCACGCATGAGCTGGCCCCCTCCATTCCTGCCCTTCCACTGTACCTGGTCCCTGCTATAGCTTCAGGGCTTCAGAAAACTTGAGAGTTCAGTCACCTTGATATGAGCCCAGTTGAGGGCAAGCAGGAGTGGAGAGGCCTTGAAAGCACCACCCTGTGTGTTGTACAGAGTGTTTCTGGGACCTCCAGACATGCTGGCACCCTGGGTGCTGGTTGTGGGGTGCTGAGCATTTACCTTTGCAGGCTGGACACAGCATCATTCCCCTTCGAGCAGGTCAGCTTCACCACTGTTTCCTGTAGCATCAGTTCTCTGTCCTGGTGAGAGGGGATGTCCTTTCCCATAGCTGGGTGGGATCTAGGGCAGGAAGAGATGCTACCAGGTGCTATCCTGGCCTTGGGAAGAGGCCATCAACCCTACCACCATCTTTCGTGCAGCCATAACCATGCTGCTGACCCAAGGCATGTTCACCCCAGGGCAGTGTGCAGGGAGAGGGCTCTGTGCCAGGTCAAGGACTGAAAACCCCAGGTAGACTCAGGTCTCTGGGGTGGGCATGGTCCCTTGGTCTTCATGCCTCTGTGATTTTGCATTGACTGTTGCTTTGAGCCTCTGTGGGCTAAACCAGGATGCCCACAGAGGAGCCTGTCCCTCATGAGCCTGTCCTCCCTGAGCCTGTCCTGTGGCTTCACCCCTGCTGGATGCTTAGCCCTGCCTGGCTTGCTGCCCTGCTGGCCTGCATCCTGCCATCCTGCCTGTGCCCTCTCCCTCCCTCCCTCCCTCCCTTCTCTCCCTGCCCCTGCTTTCCTTCAGCAATTGTCCTTTAAAAGCCCAAACACCTATTGTCCAAAAGGGGATTAAGCACCATCTGTGCAAACTTTGAGGCCATTTTCGGTGACTGCAAGGAAACAGATGACTCAGAGAGGCATTGCGACACATCGGCTGTGACCCCGACTGAGGGCTGAGCCGGAGGATCTCAGTGGAGCAGCGCTGTTAACCCAGGCACCTCCCAGCAGCCTTTGGATGCTCATGGCAAAGCAGCCAGCAGCGGTTTTCAGGGGGCTGTGGGATCCCCCCTGATTTGTGAGCTGTTTCCAAACAGCCATCCCCCATGGCTGAGCTGTAGTCCATCTGGTCCCACTCTTAGCTCCTGAGATCTGGTTAGGAGTGGTGCTGGTGAGGAGGAGATGCAATATGTGCACTTCATGGCAGAACGCTCAGGCCAGGGGGTCCACAGTTAGTGTGGAACCTCTGAAGACCTTCATGCTGTGGCCCTTTTCCTCAAAATGATGACCAAAGGTTAGTGAAAGTGGCCCTGGAAGAAGGGGACAGCATCCACTGATAAATGTCGGGAGACATCTTCTCATGGGAGCAGAAAAGTTGTGCTCCAGTCGCTTCTCTCCACACCACCTCACCTGCCTTGTACAGGACATGTTTCCGTAGCCCCTTGGGACTGGGATGGCATCCAAACTGAGGACATGGTCGTGGTGCATGGGAGGCAGAGGACCAGACTGCTGGCTGCAGTGGCCCAGCAGTGAGGAGCACTAGCCAAAGTAGGAAGTTTCCCATTTCCCATCCAGCAGCATGTTTTGCAGGCAGAAGCAAAACCTTGCTTTAGCAAACTCCAAAATATACTCCCCTTTGATCCTGTGTCCTGAAGGAAGTTAGGGGACACAAAACACATTACGGTTGGGAAGACTGAGCGGATTAGATGTTTTGAAGGATTTGAAATGATTTAGCTGCTCCCATGATTACAGGAGATGGATCTGGGTCCTTAGGAGTGCATGTACAACTAAGTCCAAGGTATTGAACAGGGATCCCTGGGTGATGGATATGAGAATGAGGAGTGAAGTTCTCCTGATTTTTATTTGTAGGGGATCTGTAGCTTGTAACTTTTTCCCTTTGTCTGCTGTGTTTGTTTTTCTCCAGCTCCACCATGGCTTGTTTCTGACTTGCCCAAACTCTGCTGATGTGCAAGATGAGATGCTGGAACAGCTTTGAGCTCAGATCCAACAGTGAGGACAAGGCAGGGCTGGACTTTGGGTGATGGCAGTGGTATGAGAGGAGCATCAGGAAAATGCACCTCATTTGGGAGTGTTTTGCTCAGCTCCTGCTTATGCTGTCCATACTCACTGCACTGGGATGGGAAACTGGTGTGAGATACGCTGGGGGTGTGAATGCATCTGAATCTCATATCCTGTGCACAGCTCAGGGCCTTCACATCCTGAGAGGTGATGGTTGGGGCAAGAAATAAGTAGGTCTCAACAAGGAGCTGTGATTAAGACAGCTTTACACCATAAGTGAAGCCTAGACAGATACAATATGGCCAGAAGTTGGTAAAACTATTAGGCAGAGCTTAAGTAAAATGATCTGAAGACAGTGCTAAGGCAGGTGAGATTTTGCTTGGCTTAACACACAAAACAGAGAAGAAAAGGAGAAGAAAGAATTTCCCCAGTGAAAGTCTCAGCTAGTTCAATTTCCAGTGACAGTTTAAGAGTTAAAGTGATATGTTAGAAGTTATGAGTGTTTATCTAAAAGAAAAGTGGCAGGTGAAAGGGATAAAATAACACAGTTTGTAAAACAATGCAATATGTTTGAATTATCCAAGGATCAGAGTAGGAATTTGGAAGGTAATATTGGATAGAAGGAGATGAGAAATGGGAGACAGAAATCGGATGGGGCAAAACCAGCTTGAGGTGATTTTCCCATTGCTTACTGCAAAAGAAAAAAAGGGGTTGGTATAATTGGGACCATTGTGAATTTGTCTATTAGAGGGGATTTTTATTGCACTTTCAGAGTTAAGCTCAGGGCCTCTGCTGTATCAGGGTGCAGAACAGACCCTTCTGAGCTGGGTTTGGCTGGAAAAACGTGCAGAGTCTGTTCCTGTGCTTAGAATGTTGCTGGACATGACCCTTGTTCTCAGATGACCTGTGGGACACCCAATGCCATTCCTGACTGAGTGCTGCATTCTTCACTTCCTCCTCAGTGTGCTGTGAGTGTTCAGCCCCATGGCAGAATTGGGTTCCCCCCAAATCTCCGGTGGGCAGAGCACTTCTTCAACAGTGATGAAACAACTGCTCTCCGTCTGCCCAGTCAGGTGCTTCTGTTCTTGCCTCCATAGCACCGGGAGATTTTCCTCATGGGGAAGCACGTGGGCAAATGGGTCTTTGCACAATTGGAAGATGCATGGGATGCAGCTGGGAAATTGCTCTGCTGGGAGAGCTTGGGCACTTCCAAAGGCTGCTCTTAAACTGTGGCAGAGCCATGCAGGAAGATTTCAAATAGATGTGTCCCACTGCCCTCACTGTTAATTGGCTTCTACAACCTTGTTTTCGCCTGTTCTCAAGTCACCATCCCCACTAGCCTGGAGATCAACTTCTCCTGGGCTGTTTGCTTGGTTCTGGGATGTTTCCAGCTCATGCTGGCTGAGAAACTCAGAGAGTGCTTGGGGAAGGGGCAACACCTCTACCACTGCCACTGCTCAGAGCCTTCTGCCTGGACAGCTCTGAAATCTCTGTTTGCCTCCTCAGCCACATCTTCATCCTGACCTCTGCTCCCCTAAATGGTATGTTGTTGCTTCCAGCACCTTCACCTGCCAAAGCCCTTGGATGGCAGCTCTCTCACAGCCATGGTGTTGGAAGATGCTCTCCCACTCCATGAGTGCCTTCTCTTACCATGGTTTCTCTGCCTTTGGCACTCACCAAGGAGACCAGGACTGCGTTCCAACCTTTGTGGGGTTTGCAGGTACAATGATAGACACCAGCCTTCTCTAACCAAGAGAAGGTAAAGGAAAAAGTCTAAGGGTAATGTGTAATTGATGTCTTGACTTCCTGGACCTGCAAGCACCCCAGAGCAGGGGCTCCAAGGTCACCATAATCCCAGTGGCACTCCTTATCAGCCTGACATTTTCTATAGCTGAGATGACAAAGTGACTTTATTGAGGAAAAAAGTCACAAAGGACTGATTTATTTTGCATCTAACTCAGCTCTGAGCCTCCCAATTGTGCTGGCTTTCTTGATGGAAATGAAATGGTTGCATATTTTTCAGCTGGCCAGGTAGCAGAGCACTCACCCCAGGCCAGGTCCCAGATGAGCTATCTGCAGTGCTTCCACTGCTGCTGCTTCACTTTGGTTGTTCTGCCTTTTCGCATGGTCATCTCAAAGTTCACTTTTCTTCACAGCATCCTGGGGGTATGGTCTGTCCCACTCCTCCCTTGTGGTCTCAGACCCCTTGAGAGTGTCATCATTCTGCAGTGGTTGTCCAGAGAAGCTGTGGCTGCCCGGTCCCTGGAAATGTCCAAGGCCAGGTTGGATGGGGTTTGGAGCAACCTGGTCAAGTGGAAGGTGTCCCTGCCCATGGCAGGGGTGGTGGGGGGCAGGTGGTGGAATGAGGTGAGCTTTAAGTTCCCTCCCAGCCCAAACAGATCACACTGTGATTCTGTAATCTTCATGGTGTCCTTGAAAGTGACTGCAGGCAGACCATCACTTTGTACTGGCCTCATGGAGCTTGTCCGTGCAAGGTCTGTTACCGCTGGTAATTCTGAGATGCCACATGAATACTGATGTTACTTTTTTTCCCCCCCAGAATTCCATGGTTTTTCACTCTTCAAATTAAACTATGTAGTAACCACGGTGCATTGACCCTCTGCACTGCTGTGAACATATTCTGTATTTTTGTGATAATTCTTGGACATCTTGTTTTACAGCCAAGTTTGAAGGCCTCTATAACCCTGCTACATTTAATTTTCTGCACAACTTCCTTCCTGGACAGTAGTTCAACAAGCAATTCTGCAGTAAAACAGGGCATCTGGACTGTCTTTTTTCAGAAGCAGCCTGAAAACTCCCTTTTAGCAGTCTAATCCTAGGGTTCAAGACTTATTTGCTGATAAACTTCTATATACCATCTTCCTCTCCTTCAGAAAAGTGGAGATTTTGAGGCTGTAAATTTGATGCTGTCAGATGCTGCTTTCCTGTGTGTCTTTGGTGGAAAGCTGTAGATATGGGGGAAGATGCAGCAGCACTTCTGGTTCCTACATACTTTCCTCGCCACAGCAATTTTTCTGACAGTTGGGTCATGCATCTCTTGTTTCTGAACCAGCAAAACAGTGATGTACATGCAGGTAGTTGAAATCATCTTGCAGACTAGAAGATGTAAGCTGGAGAAACTAATGGCTTCTCAGATTATGGTGTAGGGAAGAAGTCACAGTCCGTTGAGCTCGGAGCTGGTGAACAAGCAGTAGGTGCATAGTTCTGGCAGTGGTTCATGTCCCTCTATGCAATCACCTGTGGGCACCTGGGGATGATAAGACAGGTGAGAGGTGACCAACTGTCACAGTTTCAGTTCTTACACTACAGTATAGTCACCAGTGAAGACAGGCTACCTACCTGCTGGTTGCCTGCTTTGCCACCCTGCTTGATAGTCTTCCTTTGGAAAGGCTTAAGGTGGTGGTGAGACCTTCTTGTGAACTGAGTTTGGCTACCCCCAGCGCAGGGAACCTCAGACACCTGAAGAGACAGGCCATTGCATTTTCCAACCCCTTGTTATTAAGCCTTGCTATAATAGCCTCACAACCTTCTGGGTAAAGAATTTCTTCCTAACATCCAAACTAAATCTCTCTTTTAGCTTAAAATTGTTTCTCATGATGCCATCACTATCCGCCCATGTAAATTATGGGAGCAAAGCTGTGATAATGCTACAGCTGTCCTAGACCAGAGCTGGGAGGGGCAAGTGGGCTCAACAGCCACCAACAGGTTTGGGGTGAGTTAATTTTTTGCACTGCTGAGCAAATTATTCTAATCAAGACTTGCAATTTGTGCTTTCACTTGTGGTGATGAAGAGCTGGAAGGAGAGAATCCTGATGGATCGTTTAGCTGCTTTGGACCAAACGTGTAGTGTTGAGGCACTGCCAGAGCAGGTTGGGGATCCACAGTCGTCTGGAGCTCACCCAGGCCTTGCACACGCACTTGAGGAAATACTAATGGTCAGATCTGGGATGGGAGAAGGAATGTGTTGCCAGGTCTGGAAGCCAGCCTAGGAGAGATTATAGCTCCTGAGGACTAGTACAGGCACAAGGATGGGTCTTGCATGTGGCTGCATCTCTGGGTCCCTGAGTAGGAGCTTGGTGGCTTGGTGACTGCAGAAACACCCTGGGCATACCTGTGAGGGATGAGAAGGGCAGAGCCTGGTGCAGGTGATGCTCAAGGACCAGATGTTAGTGTGGTCCAGCCTAAAGGCTCTGATGCAGGGCTTGATCCTCAGCCCAGCTCCAGCCCCTTCCTCCCCTCCGCCTGCACTGAGTCTTACAATTCAGTCCAAGGCAGGTTGCACAATTTATTTTCCTGTGCTTAAAGCAGGATTTTGGCAGTCAGGGTTGGGAGGCCTCTCTGAGGAGCGCTGGCTGGGCGCCCTCCTGCCGTCACGGTATCATGCTACTGTCAAAGGCTTTGCTCTGCCAGTGTCTGTCCCTCAGCATGGCCTCGTGCTGCTGAAGGACACTCCACACAGCCAAGGCACCACTGACATCTGCAAGTGCAGGTGGAAGTGATGGTCACCTCACCATGGTTCTCCCGTGCTGAACTGACGTGAAGCCCATCATTCCCAATTACTGTGGTGTGGCAGCTCTAAGGAGGACTGATCTTCTTCTTCACCTACCCATGCAGTGAGACACCGTTCGGTCCTTGAAGTATCTCTTTAGTGGTCCTAGTCTCTTCTTTCCTGCTGTCTCCATCACCTTGCCTCCCTACAGCCAGCTGGTAGACTCATGTGGATAAAGGGAGAGAAGGAGATCCAGGATACTGTGCTCATTGCTGAAGGAATATGCAACCATTGGATTTGCTGTAATGTTCACTGATGGTGTGAGGGAGGGAAAGGATGCAAGTGCTAGCTTATGCTCCATCAGCATCGTTAATGTCACTCACGGTGATTTAATTGCTTTGCAAGGAGCCGTGGGTGAGGCTGAACACGTCTCAGGGAGGGAGAATGAGATAGTTGGGAGTGATGGAAGTGTCCATGGCCAGAAAAGGGCATGAGGGTGATGTGGTCAAAACAGCTGGAGAGAAATACAAGCTCTGCCCATGCGCTTGGCCATGCCGTGCTTGGATTGGATCCGGGATGGAGATATGGGAAATGTGAAGCCCAGAGCTTGAAATAGCTGAGGCTGAAGGTACCTGACACATGGGTGGATTTTCCAATAGAAAAGGTGAAGAAAACAGAAGCAGTGGTAAAGTTGGGAGTTTGGGGAATGGGGAGAAACCCATGGATTTACCCATTGGAGCAGGGTAGACAGGACTTGGAGGTGATGTCCTATTTTTGCCATGATGGTCTTGAGCTGGCAGTGGGACATCCAGGAAGGTTTATGAGGGGGAGAGCTGGGTGGAGATGTCAGCCTGTGAGTTCTCAGAGGAGGGACGAGCTTACTAAGGAGAGGGTGTTGGGGGGCTGAGGATGAGGACCTCCTGAGGAATGGGGCCGAGCATGTGGCAGGATGCAGTGGTGGAAGTGGCATAGTGTGATGTGTCTGATGTGTGTGGGATGCAGGGGACAGGCTGAGCAGGTGGGGGACACTGGAAGAGGAGGACACAAATATCTTGCTCTGCTATGGTCACAGAGAAGTCAGCGTCCCTACACCTTGTTTCAGCAGAAGAGTGAGGCATCTTTTGTTTCACTGGAGACAGTCCCTCACCTTAGCCTGAAGCTGGACTGGGGAAGAGAAGTACTGGTGGAGTGGGATCCACCAGGAGAAGAGAGGAACTGTTGGAAGTAAAGGTTTTTGGGAGGCTCAGGCATCATTTTCTCCCATCCTACTATCCTCTTTCTGCAACAAGTTAAACTTAACAAAATATCCCTCAACCCCTGCCACCACAGAGGCTGAAGGGAGAGAAGACATTGGTTTTACCATGAGCCTATGGAAAGGTGAGCTTTGAGAGCACACAAATGGAGAGCTACAGCTAAAGAAAGGAGAGAGGGCAGAGTGTACAGCTGAACCCAGCAGCAACCCCTGCTGAAGCAAGAAGCTCCAGACTGTAGGGAACAGTGTGAAAAGGATGCAGCCAATGCTTCTGGCTTGGGGAAGGACAAGGGACAAGCAAAATTCACTGGCTGTGGGCAGCTTGCAGCATATCTGGGTGTCTGGCACTGCATGCCCTCCAAATCCAGCAAACTGCAGCACAGGGATGAAGGCAAAAGGCAGCAGGTCCCTAACTTGGCATCTGCGGGCAGTTTTTGCCCCCTCCCAGCTCAAATGCACCTCAAGCCCACTGGCAGGATGCTTCCAGCAGCACACAAGGTAGCTGTGGCTCCTTGGCTATGACCAGGGCAGGGGAGCACTGTACTAAGCAGATGGATATGGATTCCCTCCCCACAGGAGGAAGACACATAGTTACTGAAATCTAAATTAAATGGCCTCTTAAGCCAGTGGTGTGTTAAGTGGTTAAAGCAGAAACAAGCTGTGCTTCCACTGACAGGAAAGCAGGGATGCAGCTGGTAGTGCCAACACCAGCATCTCCTGAGGAGAGGCAGGAGGAGGGACGAAAAGAGCCTTAGTATTCCCTTTGCATTGTCAGGAGGCACCATGTGGGCACCTCTCTTCCCAGCTAAGGACTCTTGGGAGGAGACCAGCAACCATGTGGTGTTTGCAGCATGTTATGGTTTTACACAGCCCAGTGGAGCTGATTTCAGGACAGGAAAACCCCATGGCTTGTTCAGCACAAACTCATTATTTAATAGACAAAGTAAATATGAAAAGGCATTTCCCACCCCCCACTCTGGTGTTGAAATTTACAGTTATGAGAAGAGCCAGAGTGCTGCAGAGCCAAACTATCCTTGGGTGGCATTTGCAGGGCTTAGCTTTCACTGCAGCTTGAAAAAAATCCCATGTGCAGAGATTATCTCCACACTGATTTGGATTGTCTTGTTCAGCTTTGGCCCTCATCCTAGATGGACAAGGAGCAGAAGACTTGGCCAATGGCCTGAGGTCTGTGACCTCCTCTGCATGAGCTGGGAAGAAGAAGAACAGTCTCTATAGTATTTGAGGATTTGCAGCCTTAGGGGGCTAAAGAGATGGAACCAGGGGAGGCAAAGCTTAGATCCCCCCCTTAATGCTGCACCCTTGGCCAACTGACCCAACTGAGAGAGGCAAACCCTGCCCTCATGAGCAGATCTCTGGTTTGCACTGAAATGGATCAACCCACGGTGCTCCACCTCAGGGCCTACCTAAGGGTGCCCCTCCGCACCACCTGGCACACTTTGCTGGAGGTTTATTTGAGTTAGTGCTGAACAGGCAGGATGGAGACAGCTGGGGTGTGCTGGGGCTGCCCTGATGCAAGCCTCCCTTGCCCTGCACTGCTTCCAGTCAGTTGTCAGCAGAGGGTGTCTGGAGACCTTCCAGCGACCACAGGCTCTCCCCCAGCCCATCACTGCCACAGCATAAATGGGATTTCATATATGTCTGTGCATTCCCCCCACCTTTCCCCTCTCAAGGAAGAAAAACAAGACTGCAGGTTTTGCAGGGACCCCCTCCTTCAGCCAGGATGGTGATGGCCACAGCTCTGGGCTTTCCTGGACCATGCAGGAAGCCCTCTACTACACAGGAGGGCTTGACAATGCCACCCTGTGCTGACTCCTTGCCTGTTGGCTTGAGGTGCCATTTTGAGGTTTTTCTCTGCTTCCCTTTTGCTTCTTGACTTATAGACCAGTGGGTGAGGGAGAGAGGAATTGGTTCGTTTTCCACCTCCCCTCACAGTGCCCCTCTGCTTATTACTTCTCCAAATATTTCGTACTGCAGCCCAACAGCAAGGACTCTGCACTAACCCAGACCCAGGCAGAGGGAAGCCAGAGTGGGCAGGACAGTGCCTTATCCTCATGGCAGTGTCCCAGGGAGCAGGACAGGACAGCTGGGGCCCTGCTGCACTAAACCTCTGCAGCCACAGCACACACATGGCAGCACCCCTCTGGCTGAGTCCTTCTCTCGTGCCTTTCTGAGGTTGAGACAGCAATAGTGACAGAGCACAAGCATTCCCCCACCCCCAACGATTGCTCCGCTTTGTACTTTTGCTTTTCTCAGCATCCAGCAGGATGGGGATGTCCCCCAGAGCCTTCCTGCGTGCGAACAGGCTTGTGGAGGAGGAAGAGGAGACCTGTTGTGGGATGCATGCAAGGTGGGGTCAATTATGGGACAGAGGAAAAGAAATCCACTTGGATTTTCTCCCATCAGCTCTCAGCTCCAGCTCCACTAAGAGTCAGTGGATTGCAGTATCACTGCCTTTCACTGTCTCCAGTGGAACCAGGTGCTGGAGAAGAGATGGGGGAAAGAGATGGTGGGACCATCGTGTCCTCCAATAGCCTTGGGCAGCCACTGAGGAGCTTCTGTAAATCAGAGCAGCCACTGGAGCTGCTCCAAAATCCATCCAATGCCCAGGAGGCCTTTGAGCATCCCACAACAAGGAGGTGCAGGAGTGTCCCACATTGCCCTTATAAACAGATCACCCTGGCTGGGCTCCACATGGACCTTAACCCTTGCAGGACAGTGCCACCCTGTCATCTGGCTGCACAGGCTGGCTGTGCTTCATCCCCTCCTGAGGCTTAGCCAGGGCAGTGGTGCTCCAGGATGCTCAGCACATGCCTTAAACAAACAAAAATAACTGTATTGAAGATTTTAAATGCTGCACTACCCTTGCCTTAAACACTTCTTGTCTGCAGCGCTCCAGAAGCAGCAGGAAACCATCTGATGGGAGCTGGCATCACACAGGTCCCCAGCCAGCTAGAGAGCAAATGTGCCTGCTGGCACAGGACACCAAGGGGCTCCGGCTTCAGCAATAAATACAGTAAAACAGACAAAACAAAATAAAAAAAAGCCAACAATGATAAATTTTTTGAAACTTTAAATATTTTTTTCTTTAAAATCTGTTTTTCTCTGTGGTTCTGTCTCTGTAAAGAGCTGTGCTCTCCCTGCAGCATCTGGGTCACTTCCTCAGTCCTGGCTGTGGGGTAAGGGAGGAGCAGGCTCAGTTAAAGAGCGTACAGGTGCGTGCTCTCCCCCTGCATCACCGGCATGTGTGGATCTCCACTACCCGATGGCAGGGTTTGCACTTGACGGAGCAGCACCAGTGGAACTTGCAGCTGCACCTTTCCACAACCTCCACTTCGTCCGTGTGAAAGCCACGGCCACAGCACATCAGCTCGCAGCCGTCAATGGCCTTGGAGGTCTTGTTGCACTGCCTCCCACTGGTGCCCAGGACCCCATTCTTGAGGTCGTGGTCACAGAAGTCAGGACTGGAGTCTAGGTAGACGAGGTCCTCGTCTGTGTGTGGCTTGAACTGGGAGTTTTTGGGCACCAGCACTTTGGTGGATCCAATCTCGCTCTGTTCAACCTCTGTGGCACCGTCGAATTTCTCCTTCAGGATGTTGCCCACTTTGCGGAAGGGGGGCATGGCTTTCCAGCACGTCTTGAACTCGCACGAGCCTGACACACCGTGACACTTACATTCCACCCGCATGTTGTTCAGGATTGCCTGGAGGAACAGACATAAGGAACAAGATGGTATGGTCAGCAGGGGATGGACACGGCAGGGAGGCCACAATGGATGGGGCCTGGGAGGGCTGGGCAAAGAACACTGCTGGGTGGGTATGGGATCAAATGAAGCCCAAAAGTCTCAAGCCATGGCTGCAGAGCCCAGCTGGATGCTGCAGATCTGCGCCAACTGCCTCAGTTTCCCCCTTGCCATTACCTTCCTCCCTGCCTCGTTGTTGTGGAGGTTCATTAACGCTCTGTTGGAAGAGGCCCCTTTGCTCCTCTCACGGATGTCGACGAAGGACTGCGAGAAGGCCACGCCGTACGCGATGTTATCAGAGCAGCCCGACCACTGGAAGCCTGAGGCAGAGAGCATAGATGAGACAGGTACTGCCACCCTGCAGTGCTTGCACTCTCCAGCCCTGCTCTTCCTAAAATCCAGCTGGCCTACCCTGTCTCTGTCTTGCTGCCTTCTAGTCTGGGCCACCTGGGGAACTGGGGAAACTGGGGAGTGTGGCCCTGGGCGACACATGGACAAGATGCTTTCCCTGCCCTGTGGGTGATGCTCCCAGGTGCCTTTTTGAGGCACTCGTGTAGACTAATTGGAGTTTTGTTTTTTCAGACGTTTCCCTCCTTTCTGGATGGCCCCAGAGAGTGGGTTTGAATTGCAGGTATTTTGGCTACTTTAAGTGTTCCCATGTAGCTGCAGCTTCCCCCAGTTCAGACACTCACCCTGCGGACTGCCCCCCTGCACTGTGCGGTCACATCCACACTTGTCCAGCTCGCCACTGCTGCAGGCGCGGGTCACGGCGAAGGCCACCCCTGCCGAAGAGATGGCATAGACGAACGCTGCCTCCCGTGTCCCTGCAATGGCACAAACCATGGTAGGAAATGTGGCAGCAAGTCCGAGGCAACACGAGTGGGAATTCTGGAGGGGAAGCAGCCCAGTGGCCAAAGGTCTTGGTGGCCTGCCATGTGTGTCTCTTCTCCTTTCCCCTCTTAACACTGGTGTGGCACATAAACCCTCCTGAAAAGCTGGTCTGAAAGCTGGTTCTTGGCAAAACATGCTATACAGATCTATCAGGCTAAACCCTTTGCTCTGTCACTTCCTCCTGAGTGCAGGACCCTCATTGTCTCCACCACCAGGGATGCTGTTTGCTTAGTACCAAGCCTGGACCTGACTCATCAGAGACCCCTGAGTGCTGGAAGACGTTTTGCAGCAGTGAGCGTCCATTCTTGCCATCAAAGAAGCTGGGAACTGCCCCACAACATTAAAACCATGAATGATAGGTGAATGATAAAACCTGGCAACAGGAGAGACAGGCTGCACTGCCAAATGTGGGCAGAGCTCTCCACATCTTATATGGAGGATTGTTTTGCCTTGTGCTTGCAGGGCACCTCTGCCATGAAATCTTTCCTGCATCCAATATAGCTGTCTGCTTTCCACATCCAGGAACATTCCCTGCAGCTGCAGATCTTTGCCATCCTCTTTCACAGGGTCCTGTAGCTCCCAATGTCTCCCAAATTACCTTGCAAAACCCTTCTCTGCTCCCAAAGCACCTCACAAAACCCCACTGGTGCCCAGGGTGCAGTCCAGGCCCAGCTCTTGTGCCTGCCTACGTGGTGGCACATAGCTGGGAAAAGCTTGTTTGGGAAGCTGGGTGCATCCCTGGGTGTGAACACACAGAGCAGCGGGGGCAGGGATCAGCTCTAGCAACACACAAATCCCCACTATCCTCCGAGGCCGGCTGAGGACAAAAACCCTCCATTTCTGAGCAAGGAGGGCTGGCATTTGGGGTGATCCCATGCTTGGTGCAGAGGGGGCATGGCTTTTGAGCAGACATCACCCAGCTCGCCGGTCAGAGGGCAGCTACCTTGGTGGTCGCATCCCAGACTTTGGTGGCCCAGCTGGCAGTGGCTGGGGAGGACCCAGCCAGTGTGGGGACTGAACCATCTCCAAGTTAATCGAGGTTAATAGTAGGATCGTGTTGGTCGGTTTGTGCTGTGGCTGCCTAAAAAGAGACGACTTCTAGTTTCTGGTATTTCTGGTATTTCCAGTCCCTGAACCTTCACAAGAGGAGATCTTCACCCCTGCGTTGAGGGGAGGAAAGTCAAATAAGGAGCCAGGGGGGTGCTTTGGTCTAGGGGTCCTGGGGTGGGAAGTGAGACAGTACCTCAGGGATGGCACCTGAGGGGAGGCAAGGGATGCTTCAGTGATCTTAAGGGGTTGCAGAGGGGTTTTCCTCTGTATCCTCACTCCAGCGCTCTGGTTTGATTACAGTCCTGTGCTTCTGGGAAGCCTGGGTGCAGCTGGGAGCAGAAGGGCTGGGAGCTGCCCTGGCCACACCCAGCCCTGAAGGCTGGTGGTGGGCAATGATGCTGCCACGTGTTCTTTCCATGCCAGGCGGCACCGAGCCATCCTCCTGACGGTGCCCATTGATGCTGTGCTTGAGAGTGGCCACATGCCAGCCTGGCAGCAGCCACTGCTTCAGCACTGCCCAGAAAGAGACAGAGTAAACGCAGCCATGGCTTTGTGGAGTGGAGCTCCTGGGTTTTGTGGGGAAAAGATGAGACCACAGGGTGACTTAAGACCTCTGTTCAAACTTGGCATGTCCTTGTCAATGAGTGTAAAAAAGGTCCAGGAGAGCTGAGGAGGAGCAGGGGTCTGAATATGCTGTCCCCAACATAGTGAAAAGAGCCCTGCTGACGTGCACAGGAACCCATCTGCCCCAAGCTCCAACACTGGATGGGCCATTCCTGACCCTCCCCAGCCACTGGTTTAGGGGCAAGCAGGTGAAATCCCATCTGCAGCCCACCAGACTGCTTACAACCATTCCCCCAGCAGCATCACCCCAAACACATGTCCTTCCAGCTCACCTTGTGTCACCACCTTGCCGAAGACAGGCAGGGTGTCCAGTGTGGAGCAGTTCCAGCGGCGGTTGCGGAACTGATACTGGCACTCCTCGATGGCCAGCTGGGCCCCGCGGCGCACCGAGTCCATCACCTCCAGGTTCCTCTTGCACATCTGCACCTGGCGCTGGATCAAGCCCTTCAGCTTCTCGCAGGTCTCCTCCTCAGAGATGCTCCCCACTGAAGACAGCTTCGCTAGGTACCTGCCACGACAGCAGCACGACGGCTTAGGAGGCAAGGGCTGGGGGAGCCCATATTCAGCTGGGACCCATGTACAGCCTCGCAGAAATCAAGGAGACTGAACCTCTTATCCCCTCCACAGCTGAGACTTGCTGCCCATCTGGAGTCACCTTTAAATGTACTGCAGCAGTGGCTCCACAGGATGCATTTTTGGCTGGCAGAGAACAAGCCCAAGCAAAACAACCATCTCTCTGCTGCCTAGTCCCTGTCTCTCGGGGAGTCCAGCTGTTGGCTCCCCTTTGCCTCTGTTGCCTGCAAGGAAGATATTTTCAGCGTTGTCTGAATGTGCCTGGTCAGGTCTCCTGAGTACTGGCATATCCAAGTGCTACTAGGAAAAGCCAGAGGTCTCCGAAGTCAGCCAAAACAAGCAGGACAGGCACTTGGCTGCCAGCTCCATCTGCCACAGTGCTCCCACAGTGTGGCTGTGTGCTCATCACCGGCAAACACTGCCCTTCAAACCACTTCCCTCCTGGAGGCTGCTTTTAGCTGTCCCAGCCCCCAGCAGGCAGGGATGGCCTCTGGGAGCTGCCAGGTTTCCTGTCACTTGGGATTCAAGCAGGGAAGAAGAATCAGAAGCCTGCCGGGGCAAAATTGCACAGGCTGTGCACCTCCTCCACCAGCCCAGCTTGTGAATAGGGCCATGAGGAAAAGACTGGCCCTGTGTGGAGGGAACCATGTGTTCTGCTTTCCATAGCACCATCCTCAGCAGAAAGAGTCCCAGAGCTGCTCTTGGGTGTCAGCATTAGAGGAATGAGGGAGCTTATCCCTTAAGAGCAAGCACCTCAAAAGCTCTCAGCATTTCCTTGCCCAGTGTCAGGGCATGATGGTCCATGCTTGCCCATTTCCCAGATTCACCCTCCTGCCCCAGCCTCTGGATCACAGAAGGAGCTTTAGATAGACCCAGTCAGATTTTCCAACAGGGCTGTGTGATAATCCATTATCCTCTACAACTAATAGTGCCTGTGCTGGCAGGTGTGTATATGTGACTCCCTCCATCCTGTGGCTGCTGGCAGCCACTTCAGATGACACTGCCATGGTGGAGCCCTGCCTGACCTGCTGTGGACATGGAGGGTCCCCTGCACGGGAGAGGTGTAACTCACACTTGCGCCCATCCACTGACCACACTGAGCTTTAGTGTCCTTGGGAATTGCCAGCACCATCTCATGCTGCCACCTCATCTGCACCAAGAGATCCAAGTACTGAGGTTTTTTGGAAACCTCATTCCTTGACTCCGCATTTCCCAGCCCTACAGAACTTGTGGGTTTTTTTGTTTGCTTGTTTTTTTAACTCCTCGTTCCAAGTTGCAACATCCTGCTAAGGATTTTTCTTTTGAAGCCTGCTTGCCTCCGAGAAGTGACTGTGCAAAAGTGGTTCCTGCTCCCTGCCTGTTCCCATGTGTCCCAGGAGCCAGATCTGCTGACTTCAGCCACAAAATCAAGTTGTCACAGCCTCTTCCTCCCATTAACCCTGCCAGTCTGCCCCAAGAGGAGAGAACAGGATTTTCTCTTCTGTGTATCAGCAGAATTATTCACCAGCTCAGTTTCACGCTCACAACTGGGGGGCCGTGGGAGCCAGGGAGAAAGCTGTCTTGGCTCATGGTATCCGTGGGGAGTCTGCATGGCGAGATGTCGAAAATATTCAGTTTTCCCTGTGTGTGATCATGGAGGCAATGCTTCTCGGACAGCAGGAAGCAGCAGGCTGCTGGGGTTTCAGAGCCAAGTGCTGTTTGAGCCTTTATACCAGCAAACATCTTTGCCAAAGGCTCCCTGCTCCTCCAAGGGGCAGCCCTGTTTGCAGAGGACAGGACCTGATGCACACGGGTGGCTTGAAAAACTCACCATGGCCACACTCAGGAGTGTCACCTTTCTGCTGTCCCCCACACCACGCAATGGGTGTGTCCCCGACTGTGCGCTGCAATTCCAGACAAGGAGTGCAACAACTGCTGCTCTCACAATTTGCAGCACTTGGCTGACCTGGGCTGAAGGCACCAAACCACCTCCAGGAGCTTTGACGAGCACACACAGAGTGCCTGTCGTAGCTGACTACTCCCAGGCCCAGCCATCATTCCAGTTTGGGCATGGGGAAGATGACACACAGCAGAGTGGTAAGATTCAGCCCAAGACAATGTGGGTTACTGATCAGCTTTGAGCCTGGAAGTCAAGAAAATGAGAATCTATCTCCAGTACAAACCCCTTGTGCTGATTTGGCTTCCCCCTCTGCCAGCAACTCCAGCAGCATTTACCATGGCAGAGAAGCAGCTCCTCCAAAGCCACAAGACTGGTCTTACAGATGAGTCAGTGCCTGCTTTGAGTGCAGACACATTGGCACAAGAGTTCTGGGACACAGGTGTAGCAGCCACATTAATATCAGCTCTGCTCAGGATGGGGCATTAGCTCCTTTTCTAATATACTTCCCAGCTTGAGATTCTCTGGGCAATGTGGAATAATAAATTGAAAGCCCACATAAAAGAAAGTGTGACAAGAACCTTTCAAGCTTTTCCAAGGTGATGCACCTGATTACCCACATATAATGCTGTTTTGGATGATGAAACAAAGGCCAAGGATGCTTCAAAGATAGGTAAAAGCTCTCCAAGAACAGGTCTGGTAATTTGTTTTTCAAAGCAGACAAATAAGATGAAACTATCCAGAACAGTGTTCTGGTCTCTCTTCCCTTTGACAGGTCTGGTGTCCCATCACCCCTCCTCAGCCTATGCTTGCCAGCCCCTCTGTGGAAATGGAGGCAGCTGTGCCTAAAATGCTGTGGCCCCATCATGCTACCAGTTTGTTACCAGTCCAGGAGAACCATCCCTGCTTTCCAAAAGACACAGTTTTTGATGGGGGAGGAAGTGCCCATCCTGATCCCTGGTTCAGGATGGATCCAGAGGCTGAGGCAAGGATTTAAGGAAGGACCTTTGCTGAAGGACCTCAGCTTTGAGGCTCTCACATGGCATCTCATCACACCACATTCAGGAGCACCAGGTGGGAATATCTTACCCCTTCCCCTCCCTGGGGCAGACAAAGAGTGAGGTGAGAGCTGGGAAAGATGCTCTTCCCTCACCATCACTCAGAGATGCTTCCATCCCATGTTCCTCAGGACTGTGGAGCACCAGGGCTGTAAGGCACCAAACCCATCTGCAGCATCCCACGGTCCCCACGGAAACCTGGCACTAGCGCTTTGCCTGGTCCTTAGCGAGAACTTCACTCCAAACTTTGTTTTCCTGGGCTGAAGTGGTAGAATCCATAGCCAAAGCCTTTGTCTACCTGCACAGAGAGATAGACAGGCATAGCAGGAGGAATGCAAGAAACAGCTCCTGCCCTCTGCAAGGTCTCAGTGCAGATCTCCATCGTGATATCACATCTCTATTGCTATGCAGAGCTCTAGATTATAATTTAAGTCTCACATGCAGCCTCAAAACAGCCCTGCTTGTGGGAAACAAACCCAAATAATGGTGTCTTTTCTTCCTTTTCCAAGACTGGGCAAACAGTGTTTCAACTGCTGCCCACACCATTTTTTCAAGTTCTGTCTTCTTGCTTCATCATGGCCTTGTATGGTTCTTTTCTTCTGCCTTTAAATCCAGACAAGTCACTTGCAGAACAGGCTTCCTCTTCAGAGTCATTGATTTAAGACAAAACTGACAGAAAGCCCTTCCTTTTTTTTCCATCCACAGTATTGAGATCAGCATTGAAGCCCCATAATTTAAGAAAGTGCAGCTGATCCACTCTGCAAGATGGCAAATAAGTAAGTAAATCTCAAATTGAGGGAGTTTTGGAAAGGTGGGGGATGTCAGAAAGCCCTGCTTTAATAAAAATTATGATAATACTTTCAGGAGGAAGAATAATTGGTGAAATGACAAGGAGACATTGAAAGAGCCACAGCGGCTCACAGATAGAGCCAGGAGGATAGAGGAGGAGATTCCCTGCCATGGAAAGGTGTGGAAATTTCAGTCATTGACAGATACTCCATAGAGGTGGGTCAGAGAAGATGTAGCAGATGTCTTGGAGAAAGCAGAGATCTCTGGTGTTTCTTTTATTCAAACAAATGAGTTTCAAGTGTGTTCTCATTTTGGGAACATTTTCCTGAAGATGAGAACCTTCAGACCCAGGCCAGTGGCATCCCCGATAAACCACTCAATAGATATTCTGAAATCAGGCTCAGAAGCTTCACCCTGCTGAGCAAATACTCAACCTTCCCACAAGGCTGAGTGGCCAAGGCCACAAAAGGCTTGTCCAAGCCTTAAACTGTGAAGATGATTCAGCTCTGCTCCTGTCTGAGAGGCAGCAAACACCCCCTGCTTGTGGAGGACTCAGCAATGCATCTCTGTACCTCCTGAGGCCACAGGGACAGTCAGCAGTGACTTGGGATTGTGCTGAGGATTGTGACTGCTTGTGCAGGCAAGTTTATTCTGGAAAAGAACTACAGGCTTGTTTAGAATGTGAAAAACGCATGGAAAACCCCCATGCATCCCTGCATGCATCTGTCTGCATAAATAGATGTATGCAGGGGGAGGTGCTCACCACTGTAATGGCTCCTTGCAAGGACCCGTCCTGCAGATATGGAGACGAATTTTATCTTTGCCTTGTTGCTTTCCCCTAACAAGCAGGGTGAGTGAAGCCACGGAAAGATGTCTCAGGCTGGCAGGTCAGGTGATGCTCCAGGCAGGCCAGAGAGCCCCCAAGATTTCTTGTGGTGTCCCACGTTGGGCTTAGTGCCACTCTCCCTGTGCCAGCAGCACCAGGTTGGTAGGGCCCACCACATCCATGGCTCCTCAAGTCTGCCACTTTGGGCACGTTCATGTTTTTGTGGGAGACCTGCAAGGCTGCTCTTGTCCAGCTGCTGGCTCTGTATCAGGACTTGGCCCTCCCAGGGACCGGACATCCCACTCCTGGGATTACACATCCCACCTTTCTGAGTGTAAACTATAGCTTACAAAGCCATCATCTAAGGGCCTGTCTGGTCTCCTTCTTGGAAGAAATACACCTGTCTGCCTCAGTCCTTCCTGTCACAGTTGGGGCACCATCTCTTGGCTGAAACCTGCTCTTCACACCTACGCTTCATCTCCAATTAACAGCTGCCAAGAGTTATGCAGGAGGAGGCATTGCTATGCTCAGCATTACCTGCCTACGCTCCCACCCCTCAGCTCAAGGGTGAGCCTACACCTCCAATTCTGTCCCCCATCCCTTGGACCCTGCACCTAACACCACCTGCAGCCAGCAAACAGCCATGCCCTAGCCACTGGTGGTACTTTGCCTCCCCCATCACAAGTCTCTGGACACAGTGAGATGGCCAGCTACTGGTCCTGAGCCAGTGCTGCTTTTTGGCTTTCTGAGGATGCGGGGCAAAATCTCTGCTTTGTAATGGGGAAGAGCAGGATGGAAGTTAGGAACGGCCTGAACAGCATCTATTTTGAAAATCTGCTTTGAATATGTAGGAAATATCCTTTACTTCCTTTACAAGGCAACAGAAGCTACTCTGGGATTCAGGTAGAACACCAATGCATTTTTGCAAGAGGAGGCAAGTGCAGGCCAGCTCCTGCAGGGCTTCAGGCTGGATACACTTGGTTGGAGAAAATCTGATGAGTTTTAAGTCTCAATCAGAATTTGCAAATATGTGGCAAAAAAAGCCTTCTACAGGATTAGTTTGATCTCACCCAACTTTCAACAGACTCCAGGCCATTCTCCATTGGCCAAGAGACTCAATTACTTTTCCCCAAGTAATTTCATGAAAGCACAATGCTGGCTTCAGTTCTGCTGAGCTAGCCAGATCCTGCATGGCACCTGCCTGGCTGTGAAGTGCAACAGCCCATGGCAGCAGGTCTGAGAGAACCTGGAGGATGCTGCCAGGGGTCATCCACAGGTGGCAGGGACAGACACCCTGGGGTGGGCGAGGCAGAGGTTACCTGCACCAAGGATCCAGAGTGGAGTCTGCCATTGAAGCAGCCTTGGATGACTGAAAGTTCTGTGGATTCACAAGGCTTTCAAGCTTTACAGAAAAATCACCAACTATTGTAAGAGCCACTGTCATTGCACTTGTAAGGAAATACAGAAAAATCTCCTAAAAGCTGTTAACCTCCAGAATTGCTCAACAATTTCATCATTTTAAGAAAGCGGCTGTACCGCATTTCTCTACATCTACAAGAATGAATGAATCAAGTGGATAGTAGCTTTCAGCAGAGTAACATAAACACATTTTTGCTTCAATGCAAAAGTCCAGTTCTGATTCATGGAGTCAAGCCATCAAGCCATTGCAAAAAAGAAACCTGTCTCTTGCTGTTGCTCGTATTTGGAGTTTATCCAGTTCTTTACAGCCTGGTGTGCAGAGTGGTTTTATCTCCCTCCTGCCCATCACCCCTAGAATTAGATTCTGCTGTGAAGGACTGGGGTGTAATTTTATTTGAGGCTTTCTCAGGA
The DNA here is from genome assembly GCA_013397895.1 of Origma solitaria. Taxonomy (NCBI): domain Eukaryota; kingdom Metazoa; phylum Chordata; class Aves; order Passeriformes; family Acanthizidae; genus Origma; species Origma solitaria. The sequence continues at coordinate 546,668 of VZRL01001446.1, read as the reverse complement.
AAGGACAGAAATGCCCATCATCACTGAGGAGCCAGAGAACATGGGGCCCTCCTAGACCTTGGAAAATACAGCCCTGAAGGACCATTGCTCAGAGACAAGCCAAACTTGTTTGGAAATCCAGTGCCAGGACCACTGGGTGCAACCAGCAGGGTGCAACCCACGACCAGTCCATTTTCATCACGAGCTAAAATTAGCTGGTTTTGTAAGAAGTGGCAAGACTTACAAATAAATAAATAAAAATTAAGATATATTTCCAGCAGTTTCACTTTCCACACAGCCTTGGGAATGGGTGCCATGGGTTCATGCACCAATCTTGTGGACCTGACAGGATCCCCAGAGCAATGCAAAGGAACCCTCAGCATCCCAGGAGTGGAGAGCCACTCATCCAACCCACAGCACTCCTCAAAGTAAGGAAATTCCCCATCAAACTCATATGGTGTGACCCACCACTGTGGCTACCGGGACAGATGTGACTGGGGAACCTCCCTGACACTGTCCTCACAGCAAAAACCAGGAGCATTGAGAGGGGAGTGGAGCTTGGCAGGAACAGCTCTGCCTTAGAGCCAACTGCATCTGCCAAATCTGTGCCATGGCAGCCTGGCATCTGATGGGAAAACGCTGGACCAGTTCCTTTCCAGGTGGAAAATGGAAGCATTGTAATGACAATGCAAAGAAGCTTGTACAAAATTAAACCAAGCCATGCTCCAGGTGAAGTGGTCTCTCCCCACTATCAAAGCCATGAAGACTCACCTTAAAAAAATAAAGCCTGGTTTAAAACCAGAAGGATGCAAATGCAGGACCCAGGCATGCTTCCTTTCAGATCCTCTGCACTGCATAATAACCCAAACAAAATGAGCATTCTGGCTGCTCTTGCAACATCGCCCCTACTCCTAAGCTGGCAGACATGGGAACAGAGAATTGGGCCCTCTGTTTGCAAAGCACCTTGTGATGTTCCAGTGAAAGGGGGCCAGGGAAATTCAAACTCCTTTTATCCCTTCCTCGTCAGCCCTCAAAAGTGGTTAGAGAGCAGCTTAGCTAGGTTTGTTTGGACCCTCATAATGTCTTCAAGCTTTCCCAGAGCACTCAAATTATTTTTTTTTAAAGATTTTAAAGGCCCATCTGTGCTCCTGGCCCTTTAAGCCAAGTCCCAAGCCCCAATGGAAATTTTAAACCCCTGTAAAGAATGGGTAGACAGAGCTGCTGGTGATACACCCTGCTCTGCAATGGCATAACCACATCTCTGACCAAGCATGTCCATATGGATAACCTCCTCCAGAGCCAGTTTTCGCTGCAAGAAAATGGAGAGAGGCTGTAATGATTCCTAGATAGTTTGATAACCAGGGGTCTCACCCCTAAAGGACCCTGCCCTGTTGTATCTGATGTTTTCTGTTCTCTCATTCAAACCCCCTGAACAGCTAGAGAGCAAGGCAGTGGGCCCCAGTGCCTCATGCACTTAGTGGATGCTTACACCCACAACCCACTTTGCACATTTTCTAGTTCACTTCTTCATGTGGAGTTCTCTCCAAAATGGGTAAATAAATGAGTAACTAACTAACTAAACAACTGGACTGAAACCAGAGCCCAGCATTCCCATGCCAGCTGTGGAATAATGCTTGTTTGGCTAGAACTCTCTGTGAAACACCCTCAGCATCAGGATGGGTTTGAAGTGCGAAGAGGCCTTGCTTCCAAATTCAACCACATCACTGCACACGTGGGTTCAAGACCCTGTGAAGTGCAAGTTGCTTTGAAAAGTAACTCTTCTGCTTCCCCTGTATAAAGCACATCCCTGGACTCTTTCAGAGATAAGGCAGAAGCCAGAGGGACCTTCCTGTGCACAGCCAGTGAAATGTAAAAGGCTCTATCTACAGCCCTTTATTTAATTTACAAATCTGTGCCTGAAGAGGCAGGAGGCAAAGCTTTAAAACTATCTGAGCCTCCAAAGTCAGGAGGAAGAGTAAGCCTGAGGCTTTCACAAGAAGTGGGAACAGAGCATCTCTTCAGATTTGGAGAACAGAGGCTTTCTGGATAGGCAACAAGCCAATCAGCAACTCCCCAAACTCAAGACACTCAGAAAAACACACCTGAGGTTTGCTTCCTAACCAGAGAAAGTAGCTTGGTTTGTTTACTGAAAAGATTTGGAAAATCCCTTCCAGCTTAACGGCCACTGCAGCAGAGTGATCCCTTTGAGAGATCCCCACACCATCTCCTTTTTACACTGTATGGGGCAGACAGCACTGCATGGCCATGGAGTGCTCTCCCCACAAAGCCAGGCTTACAGAAACCCTCAGCTCAAGCGTTGCGAGCGGCATCTCTCCAAAGCGCAGGGGGAATGCGAGTCTGGACAGGTCGAAAGAAGCTTTAGAGCTTTAGGGGGAGAGAAAAAAAAGCTCACAACTGAGCTTAATCACTAATCCAGCAGGTTTCTGGAAAAGCAAACTTCGCCATGCGCTGCCACTCAGTGCACACACCTCGGTGCAGAACTATGTGCCTGGCGAGGCTGAAGACGGCCCGTGTGCTGGGCACAAGCTGGCAGTGCCCTGGGATAACGCCAAGCACGCCGAGCCCACACCCATGAAGACATACGAGGCACACTCATTCCTCGAATATCTGATAACTCCTGGGATCCTTCTAACTCTGTTTATTGCCTCCAGCAGCCTTTGTTTCTGATGTGAGAAGATAAACAATGGGAATTGTCTTAATCCTAAAGGCAAAGAATAAAAAGCACTGAGCGGGGGACGATCCTTTTATCATGATACATTTGCAACATCAAAAAAAGCTGACCCCCTTCCTTTCAAACGCGCTGAAATGTATCTGCTTTTTCTCCCCTGTTGGCAGGAATGAGCCCTCCACTCTGCTGCCGAGCCCCCCGCGCCCACCCTTGCTCTGCCAGCACGGACGGCTGCACACAGCCCTCCCCGACTAGTGCAGCGAATCACCCCTCCGCCTCGCCTCCCAAATCCTAGCCCAGCTGCGTGCGGCGCCGGGGACCGAGGGGAGTCCCACTTCTGCGCATCCGTGCGGGGCAGCTCGCTGACCCTACTCATGAAATCTCCTCTTTCCCCTGTGCCCGTCCCAGCGCAGCCGAAGCTCTCCTCTCCAGAGATCTGCCATCATCCCACAGAGCTTCCTCAGCAGGACTTTCTTCCTGCAGGAAAAACACTCCCACAGTTCCCAATATACCTTCACCAGAAGCATCACAGCTTAAAAGACCACCTTGATAGCTGCTATGATCCACCCACCAGTTGCTGGAGATGTGTGGCACGCAAGTCGCTCCATCTGGCAAGGGAGGAGGGGAGAAGGACTAAGCACTAACGCATCCCAGGCAGCCACCTTTTCCCACAGACTCGGACAGTGCCGCTGACCTGGCGCTCTCCCCAGGCATGGGGGAGCATCGTCCAAACGCCACCCACATCACACCGCCTCCAGTGAGTCAAAATCTAAAGGCAGGAGAGATGGGAGCCGTATCCGGATGCAGAGAGGACTCCTTGCACGGGGGATGTGTGCCCACCTGAGCACCTGTGTTGGGAGAGGTACAAGACACTCGGGATCTTTCATGCTGACAACCCCAGCAACTCCCTATCCTGCGTGGTGTACCTGCCCCTGCCGACAGAAATCCATGAAGGTGAGATGGAGGTGGCTCATGCTCCCAGGTGGAGAGCGGTCTACAGGGTGCGTGCACGGAAACTAATTAGTTCCCGTCAGTAGGCAACACGGGGAGCACGGGAAGCACCATCTCCCACCAAAGCAGATTTATTAGGAGGAGCCGATGCCTTCGTTCAAAGTTAGGTGGGAAAGTGCTGTCATGCTCCATCCCCTCTGCCCCGGGGAGGGGGGAAGAGGGGGGTGTCCTCTTCAGAAAGCAGTCCCACCGCCTTGGCAAACACGTAGGAATTTTCCAGAACGATTTCCGCCCCTGTTTACCTTACACATTATTTCAGTGTTTGTTCAGCGGGTTCCCGATGTCATCGGGCTCCTTTGCGGCGTGCAACAGCCCCCCGACACCCGTCTTCCTACCGGGAAGGGGGGGCCGAAGCGTGGGCAGCCCTGCTCGCCGCAGATCCCCGGGCCCAGCACGTTTGGCTGCCCCAGCTCCGCAAAATCCTCCCCTGGACCGCTGGCCCTCGCGTGGCATCTCGCCAACCCCCAGGCCCCGCTCCGACCCGATGCCCCAACCTCCGCCCGTGATCCCGGCGTGATCCGGATTCATAACTTAAGGACAAAAAATGCGACGGGGGCTAGACAGGCAGCCCCTGTCCCATCAGCCGCGATAACACACCGCCACGGAGCGGCTGGGGACAGTCGGCATCCCCTGCCGCCCACCTGCCTGCGGATGAGGGCTGCGATCCCACCGCCACGGCGGCGAGGGTCAACGGGGACAGGGGACCGACGCGACGGCCACGGGCGCCCGATGCCCCGCCGGGGACCGAGCAGCGTCGCTGCGGGGGTCGCGCCCCGATGCTGCCCAACCCCGCGGCACCTGCTCCGCGCCCCCGGGGCTACCAACAAGTGGCGGCGTGGCCGCGTTCCCCCCCTCGCCCCGCGGCTACTCACAGCCAGTTGCTGGCGTTGGCCGAGAAGGTGGCGAGGATGATGAGCAGCACGGAGCGCAGAGAATACTCCGGGCTCATCCTGGAGGGCAGGCGGGGTGAGTCTGCACGGAGCCGGCGGCGGCAGCGCCCCCGCCGCCCCGCGCCCGGGG
>VZRL01001446.1:425312-541661 GCA_013397895.1 Origma solitaria | reverse complement strand
AGACGGGGAAATCTCGTAGAGGGGAGGGGCGGGGGTTTCCGCGTTTGATGTTTCTGGGGTAATTTCCTTGTAGCTGTGAAGAAGCAGAGCCCTGCGATGTCCTGGCGCTGCCTGGGGTTTCCGTGTTGCTGAGAGCAGCCTTGGCATCGCCCAGGCTGCCTTCCTCAACAAGCACCCCTTTGACCGGGAGTGATTTCCCAGATCCCGGATTCTGAGGATTCATCATAAATGGCAAAGTGCATTTGAAAATTTGCAACTAAGGAGGGGGGTCTGGGCGGGTTCTGTCTCGGGGTGTCTGTCTGGGGGTTCTGTCAGGAGAACAGCATTTGGAGCCGGAGCAGGGACGAGTTTGCAAACCCCCTTGGCATCTTAGCGAGGGCTGCCCCATGGAGATCTGTGGCTGGTGGCAGGCTCTAGAATGTGCAGGTGGAGGATGATGTTTGACCAGATATCAAGGCTTAAATTCACCTCTGAAGTTGTCTGGAAAAATCAACTCTTGGGAAATCCTAGGAGCTCCTAACAGCATGGTTTACCACCCTGAGGCCAAGAGATGTGGTAGGGATCCCTATCTCTGTTCAATCCACCATGCCTCTGTCTATCCATATGGGCACAAATGACTTAATTTAAAGCCAGGAACAACATGAGCTGGCTGCTTGGTGTGAAATCTAAGATCCCAGGCAGCCACAACTGCACACCAAATCTCCTCCTGACAGTGTTGTTACTTAGGTCCATTACTAAAACCTCTTGCTACCATCTCTAAAATCTTGCCAAGCTGGTTTGGAGCTATTCAAAATTCCCTTTGTCTTTTCAACTCCATTTTCCTGTAGCTGGGGCACACTTATTCAAAGCATGGCAACTTGCGCTAGGCTGCACATATGCCTGTCTAACTTTATTACACCTACTTTAAAATCTCTTGCATTAGTTCCCTGTCAAAGCAAGGATTTAATTTCAAAGTGCTTTGATTTATATTCCAGCTCCCGACAGGCGGCAGCCCACCCTCACCTAGTCATTCATCTGGCTTTCACATCCTTGTTGATTATCCTGGGTGAAAGCGGGATGCTGGCTGCTTTGCTGGTGAATTGGAGGTTGTTCCTGTGAGCCCCGTCTGGGTAATTCAGTGCAATTGGAGCTGATTAATCTGGCTCATCATTTGAGACAAAGCTGAGGCCTTCTCGCTTCTAATTGCTCAGGGTGTTGAGTGAACTTGTCAGGAAGGCAAGAACTAATTGAGAGGCTAAGGGGAATGAGAGTTTAGAGGGCTGTGGCTGGCTGGCCAGAGCCACGTGGGTCCATGGGAATATCATACTTTTGGGCCTCTTGTATGTTATTTGCCCCCAAGGAGAAACACCAGAGAATTCAGCAGAAGCCAGAAGGTTGGGCATGGACCCTGGGGTCCTGGCTGTCATGGACATCTGCAGCCCAAGGAGCACTCCTGGCTGAAATGCTCCTGGTGCCAGGGCTGGAGGTGTTGCAGACAGGCTCAGGGCACCCTGCGGCTCTTTTTGGGATGGCTGTGGTGGCAGGATGGTGTAGGAAGACCTCTTGACACTTCTCTTGGCCTGGGCGAAGAGTTGTAAATAATTTCCACCTGCTTCCACAGCAGCTTCAAGCCCTGTCTCCATTGTAGCAGGTGGAACAGAGGGGACCATCCTGACTTACCCTGCAGGAGGACAGGAATGCCAGGCCATTGCAGCAGTCACTCATCCACAGAATGCACTGGGGCTGGTCCATGGAGTGATGAGTGGTACCCCCATGCCAGAGGGGAGGCAGATGCTGACACATCTGGGGTAAGTCGCCCCAAAAGGAAGTACAGTGTGGGCTGCCTGTGGAGATGGTAACAATGCAGCAGGGCAGGAGGGCTGTTTATTTTACAGTCTCTGAGGTGGAGGAGGTGATGAGTGTGTGAACAGAGGACAGAATATGGAAATGGACACTCACTGCAAGAGTGTGGGTCCCTTGGTCTTTTCAAAGATGCCCATGAAACACTGCTTGGTCATCACCTGCAGCTTTTTACAAGCTGGGTTCTTTTGGCCTCTGATTCAGAAGGTGCCAGGGTGCCTTAAAAACCTAAAGCCCAGCTGAGCTGGAAGAGAGGAAGGCCTAAATCCAGGGGAATGTTCAAGGGCCACTGCAGGCCTCCTGGCCTGTGCATCGCTGCAGGGCCTCTTGTCCAGCAGGGCCCCTCCTGTGTCCCCTCTCAGGACAGCTGCTGGTGATGAAGGGCCCTTGTCACCCCCAGTGTGGGCTGGAGCTCACTGTCTGCTGACCACCCCAGGCTGCAAGGCATCGCTCTTTGTTAGTGCCTGTGTGTTGCTTTAATGAACATCAAACTCCCTTTAGATAAGGAGACTCCCTTTGATGTGTAAATATTTCAGTGGATGGGAAGAAGAATGAAATGCACCCGAAGAGTGTTTCATAGGCTTGCCCAGGTGTGTCTTTAGTCAAAGAGAAATTGCCATCACCGTATCACAGTCAAGGAAAAGGCCAGCAGTGGTAGCGGGAAGGCATTTTCAGCTCTGAGACCAACGTGAAAGCAACAAAGCGTGCAAATGTCCATGCGAAGGGGGAGCCAGGCTCTGGATATGTGATGTAAATGCAACTTACACTGAAGGGTAAGTGCAGGCAGGTCGCGCTCCTGCTCAGTTTCTGGATCTGACCCGTACTATCAGTCATGGAGGTTGTGAGAGATATTTTACAGGTTTCTTTCAGCTTTCTGATGCTCCATGGGCTTACCAAATGGGATTGAAAGTGGGCTACTCGAATCTGGAGGATAGTCTCCACCATATGATGGGGAGAAGAGCTGCAAGAAAAAGGAAAGGGTGAATGGGTGAATTTGAGGCTGTGGGAGTTGGCTCTGAATAGAAATAAATTCTGGTTTGGATTTAATGGAACATAAATAGCAGACACTTTAGCAACACTACATGTATTAATCCTGTCCTGGAGAAAGGAGAAGCTGTTCTGGGAGCCTCCATGCCAGAAAATACAGGACAATTGTACTCCTTTACAGAAACCTGTGGTTTTTCTGATGAAATTTATTTCTAACTACCCAAACATTTCCCAGTGGTACTGATGACTGCTCAGAGCAGGAACTGTATAGAACTGCAGTTCACAAGCAGAAGCAGCTTTGCAAAGATGAAAATTGCTCTGACAAAAGAACTGTGTCCAGTCCATTACAATCAGGGAGCGAGCAGTTGCTGTAACCCATGCTCTCCTGGGCAGCTCAACACATCACAATGGCCACTGGAACATCAAGACCAGCCTTTTTTTTTAGCTGCAGCAGGTTGCCTTTAGCCCCACATGGATTTCAGAACCTGCTTGGGAATGTGCATTTATTTATGTGAGTCTTCAGAGTCAGGTCTTCCGTTCTAACAAATCTTCGGTGGCATCACCTGAAATCTGGCACTGAGGCTGGTAAGATTCATTCCTCCAATTTTATTGTCAAATAGGGCACTGAAAAAAATATGGAGTGGCTTGGGATTTAGGGACTTTTCTTTTGGATGTTGTCCCTGAACACACCATCAAAGCTTCTCAGGGAAAAATGAATGACTGTGGTGAACTTGTGGGTGTTGTCTGTGAGGGAAGTTTAGAGCATCCCCAAATACTGAGAATGCTTTCAAACCATACCATTGCAGAAAGAGCCAGCTTTTCCTCTGCTCAGATAGATCCTTTTTCACAGGTCTGTGACTGAATTGTCCCCTGGCTTTTACTGTCTTCAGAGGAGATGGTTATCACAATTCCAGATTCTGGTGTTTAAAATATATCCCGACTGACTTCCCCACTCATCTGGGTGCCATCCACACCAAGCAGTCTGTAGCACTGCTGAAACAAACCTTGGTCCAGGTGCCGGACAAATGGCCATACCTGGCAATGCATGTGCAGACAGCGCTGCAGTGACAGCTTACGACTGCAACCTTTGCCCTATTCATTCTGCCCAGGGAGAAAATGAGATTGCAGGCTGGTTGGATACATAACACCCTGATCCACTCCTTTGCAGTGCTTATTATACCTCCAGGCATTTAGGGACACTGAGACTTCGTCCCCCACCATGGGAGCTGGGAGAGCCATGCTCAGGGTGGAAGGAGGGATGGAGGCCACCAGGATTGCAAAGGCTCTTTGTGGCTGGTGATGGTCAGGAGAGGACTGGGCAGGGGTTAACACCTCGGACTATTCATGACTTGTGGAACTGTATCCAGCTTATCTTCACGTTCAGCATGTTGCAGATGATGGAATCCCAGACTGGTTTGGGTTGGAAAGGACATTAAAGATCATCTCATTCCACCCTCCTACCATGGATAGGGATACCTTCCACTATCCCAGGCTGCTCCAAGCCCTGTCTAACCTGGCCTTGAACACTTCCAGGGATGGGGCAGCCACAGCTTCTCTGGGCAGCCTGTGCCAGGGCCTTTCTTTACCCTCTTAGTAAAGAATTTCTTCCTAATATCGAATCTAGTCTTTTCTCTTTTAGTTTGAAACAGTTCCCCCTTGTCCTGTCACTATCTGCTTGTGTTAAAAGGTTGCTCTTCCTCTTTTTTTATAAGCCCGTGTAAGTACTGGAAGGCTGCAATGAAGTTTCCCCAGAGAGATGAGACCTACACCCACCCCAGGTGGTGTTACCATTGCCAAGGTGCTCAGCCTAAATGATGTCCACATCTCTCTTCCTATATGTGACCATTTCCAAAGGAGGTCATGGGGCTGTGTCTTTACCTCCCTCCTTGCACCACTCAACCTGTTGGTGCTCTTGCTGGTGTGGTTTTGGCCCAGCCAATATGTGCCTTGCAGACAGTGGCTAGGTGAAGAACAAGGGAGGTCTTGTCCCAAGGCATGGGGTAGATAAGGCAGGTTTGTTTTAGGCTTTGTTATATGGTCTCTGACAGCTCCATACCATTTCACCCTCAGTGACACTTTGTTTCATCATGCAGACATGGCCTTTTGGGGATACAAACCAGAGGTGTGAAGGAACAGAAGAAAATCAAGGAAAAGAGAGATGCTGATTGGGATTATTTGCTCTACTGGTAGGGATGGTCTAGTGGTGGAGGAAATCTTCTAAATCTCTGGCAGCAAGAAAAACTGTGCCTGGAAAGAGCTTCCAAGCTTTATCCCATGACAAGGGCAGACAGAGACAAATGAGCTCATCTGGGCCAGTGGAGAAGTCCAGGACCAAAGTCTTCTGCTGCTTCTCACCCAAGGTTTCTGCTTTTCCATGTTTAAATTCCTCCTCTTTCATTTGGCAGAGGGAATGCAGAGTTACATTGGCCAAGTCCTTTGAAAGCTACGTGGAATATCAATAAGGAGAGTTTGTCCTGTCTTTGGCTATCAGATAAATGACAAGACACTGGCCTTAGAGCAGAGCATGGCTATGTTTGGAGGACATTAACCTGCATTTCCCTGCCCTGACTGGGGAATATTTGAAAAGGGGACAGCATTCTCCCTCCACACCCATCTTCAAGAGGTCTCAGTGTTTTGTTGAACCATCTCTTCCGTTGCCTCAGTCTGCATCCACCACATGGAGGAAACAGGAGCCTGATATATGAGCAGCATCTTCTGGAGGTCTGTTCTGTTTCTGAAGATGCATGTGGAGCAAAGTGTTGGCTGTACAACTTCTTCATGCTGGTGTCAGAGGAAGGTGTGTGGATAGGGTATTCTCTCCTGGCTGGGAGGAGGAAGCAGAGCTGGGCTTTGGGAGGTAGCCAAGGAACAGGTTGGTGCACTCATACCAAATCTGAGCCTGCTGCTTTGCTGAAATGCAATTGATAATTGAACCTGATTCCTGAACCAAGTCCTTGTTTCTCCTGAAATACATCAGGAATTAAGCTCCTGCTTAATTGCATTGGGCTGTCTGGGGCTCATCGATTTAATTTTCTCTTGTAGGGGGAAATCTCTTATTTTAAGTAATGCTCTTTTCAGAAATGACTAATTAAACAACTGAACAGGAAATGTAAGAGACAGTAAAATCCCCTCAGCTGTCCAGCGCATTTCTACGTAAATATGGTGGTAAAATGATGAAAACAAAACCTTTTGGAGACAAAGGCAAATGAGAGACTTGGTGAGGCAGCGTTGAAAAATCTATAGTTTGTTATAATAAAGTGAAACCACTGTGTTTATCCTGTGTCTTGGATGATTTGGTGCAATTATTCTTAGGAAGGGGGGGAAGCCACATAGAAATTAGAATAGCCCAGATTTTTTTTCTAAAATATTTGTACAAATCATGCCATTCAACTACAGAAAAGGACTTCTTTGGGGCTGTTGCTTTTGAAATTATCCTGCAAAACTGGAAGGACTGTAAATGCTTGGCTTTAATAGCTACACACAATGCAAACCTAATCAGTGAAGCTTGAAATGTCCATGGCAGGGAAGAAAGGCAGAGTTTTATGGCTCTATGGAGGTGTGCAGAAGACCAGACACAAAAGCTGCCTAACGCCCATGTAGGAAGGCAGCCACTGCTCTCCATCTGACAAAAGTCACTCTGTGGTCAGAGACAGTGGGGCGACTTTTCCTCACCAACATGATCTGCTTATTTGCCTGGGTGGGTTGTGAAGGCTGGGAGGAGGTGTAGCACAGACTCCCTTGCAGCCTCCCCTGGGCTGTTCAGGCAGCCTCATTACGCCAGCTCCCACCCAGGCTGTGTGGCTGTGGGGCAAGGACCTGGCAGAAACCATCCCAGCAATTTGGGGAGAAATTAGGGTTGTGCTGTCTAACTTTCGGTTTTTGCCTCCAGCAGAGGCTAAAAACGTTCCACAGTGCTTAGAGGTATCAGGTTCTGTAGCCGTAGGCTGGGAACAGCCCTCAGAACCTCTCAGTTACACATTACCCTGAATATCTCAGGGTAATTGAAATAAAGGAAATGCAGTGGCTCAGTTTACCTGGTGGACTGTATAGAGCAATACAACCACTGCATTTTGCATTGATCATAAAATCAGGATTTATTATCCCACCTGGCAAATACTGACTTCTTTTTTCCCTTGGTCTGTGCTTCCTTCTCATGTCAATATAGCAGTGTTCATCCCAACTAAAGTCAATAGTTTCTTATTAACATTTCAGTTCTTGAAGTGCAGAGCCTCCGAACCATCTTTGATATTCCCTAGAATCCCAAAATCTCTGGTCAGTGGTTCTCAACCTGCTTTGGTTTGCTGAGTCTGAAAAATTTTCCTGTGGCAATGCAGCCCCTTCTAAAGCAACTTAACTGTACTGATAACAGACTCCAGGTTGATGAGTTACTTTCTGTGGACCCCGCATAAGTAGGGATTTGCGGATCAGAAGTTCAAAAGTGCAGATGCAAGAGATACATGGGAGACAGGTAATGAGTCAGATGGGCGTCATTTCGCATGTTGAATTTAGAGTTCTTAAGTTCCTAAGGCAGGTGTGCTCCAGAAAAATTCTTAACAGAAATCACCAGGAATGAGGCTGCTGAGGCGAATGATGGTTGTGGGTAGTTGTATATGTTTGACTCATGATTATGCATATATATCTCAATAAATCTCAGTCTATATCTGAGTATATATCTGTATGTATGTATATATATATATATGTATGTATGTATGTATTTATCTATCTATCTATCTAATGATCTGAATCCAGCTTGAAGTTCAGGAAAATGCTGCTTGGGAAATCAGTCCTGCACTGACAGTACTGAACCCATCCCCTGTCCCCTGCTAATGGGAACGCTCCTGGAGACAATGTGGTTGCTGCAGCACAGGGAGCTTGGCCAGCTGAGGATTTCTCCAGAGCAGAACAAAGAGATAGGTCATAAATACCAGAGAGCCAGGGAAACGAAATGCAGAGGGGCTCAGACACAGGAAATTTGGGGAAGAGACGGGATCAGAAAGGCACATGTTCACAGTCTCAGGTTAGTGAGAAGAATGAAATTGCTGGAGGAAAGAGCAGGGAAGCTCCACATGTTTGGGGGACAAGCCATGAGCAGGTAGAAGTGGAGAGGAGATTATAAGTGACAGATGGTGTTGTCCATGGAGCTGTGTTTCTTGTGCTCAGTGACCAGGTGATGGATGGTGATGGATGGTGGAGCAGCATCTTGTCTCCTTGATGAGGGGAGCTGCACCTCCAGAGTGACTCCTTGGGGCCTTCTGGGCAAACACCAATGGTTGGGTGGCTGTTGAGGAGGAACTAGGCACTCCTTAGGCCTGCTAGACCCAATGTCCTCTCCCATCCAAGTGCCCTAGACACTTGATGAGCATTGTGGGTTACCAAGATGGCAAAATGTCCAAGCCACAGGTGGACCACTGAGTGCTGAAATGCAGAAGCCCCGCCAGGATAGTACTGGCAAGTCAGGACACAGTAGCAGAGATGCTCTGGAGTCACAGCTGATGAGGAAGAAATGCCAGGAGCACAAAGGCACAACACAAAAAGCCAGCAGTGGAAGTGGAGGATGTGAGCCTGGATGTCATCCTGGATGTCTGGGTAAGCAGTGTCTCAGAGGGATGTTATGGGCACAGAATCTCCCTAACACAGATATTTTCTGAGGCAGATGCTCAGCATCAAGGGAAATGTGCTATGTTCTGACTCTTCAGGCAGTAAACAACTTAGAGACTGACACTGAGTGGTGGCCATGTTCCTTCTCCCAAGGTTTCTTCAGTGTCCTTTAACTTTGGACCCCAGTGGGTTCCTTCCCCAGTTCCTTCTCCTGGAGAGGGGGAAATAGCAGAACCCATGGCGCTTTGGGGATGCTGAGCTCTCAGGTGGGAATGCCATGCTGAGATGTGCAACATGGCACAGCGGTTTCTGAAGCACCTGATAGTCTGGAGGACATTGTTGGCCTGCTGGACCTTTAGCGATTCTCAGATGGCTCCTTTGCTGTGACTTGAGGATCATCCTGCAAAAGGATCCTTGGGGATCATCCTGCAAAAGACAGATCCCCAGCACACTGTGGGAAGATCATGCAGGGCAACCCACCACAAAGGCTTCGACACATCTTCCTTAAGTGTAATTACCTGAAAAATAGGTGTGAACTGTAAGATAATCAGCCAGGGTCCCTTCTTAACCCATGGTGAAGTGCTGACCCCTGCATCTCTCCCCCGTGTATTATGCTTGCGGAGGCTGTGGCAAGTCTTGGCAAAGCTGTAGAGAAGCCTGTATAAGTTCCAAAGACTGAACTGTTTCTCTTTTTTTTCTTTCATTTTTTTCCCTTTTTTTCTTTTTTCCTTTTTTCTTTTTTCTTTTTTCTTTTTTTTTTTTTGTATGAGGGGGTGAGATGAATTCACCCCAGCAGCCTGTATGAGGAGGACTCAAAATCAATACTTGTGAACCACTTGCTGATCTGAGGCATTTTCCCTGGTTGTCTCTGAAGGCGAAGTTAGAACTACAAGACCCAGGCCCAGAGAGCTGCTGTCACTGATGCCAGAATTTGTAAATGAAGTTGTGGGTGACTCAGAATTCTCAAAGGACTCCCAGCTGCAGATGCTGACATTGATATATGGGTCATCTTCCATCCTAGAAACACTGTACAAAGTTAGAGGTTTCATACAGCCCACAAATGTTGCATGACTCAGGAAATACCTTGGGGCGCATCTGGCATCAAGGGAAAACCATAGGGAAGATATTTAACCATCTCTCTGGCTTTCTACCAAGCTGAGATGAGCAGTACAGAGTGACCAGTGTGCATGGACCCAGGCCTGCTGAAATGAGTAGAAAAATGCTCAAAAGTTTTACTTTTTCCCCCCTTCACAAACTGCATTTTTTTGTAATTTCTTCATTTTCCAGATTACTGATTTCTGCCTCTTGGGGAATTTATATTTTTTAAGAAAATTGAGAAATATTTGAAGTATTGTTATCCAAGAAGTTCCTCTCCAGAGGTGCAGATGTTGGCTAGGACCTTATGGTGATTGTGAACAGAGCCTGCAACACTCACAGCATCCTTTTCAGTGGACCCCCTGATGCTAAGTGTTTGAGGGTGCTTAGTTTGGGGCCCCCAATTTAGAAAGAAATTGAAACACATTTTTGTGAGATAAATTTTTAAGGATCTGGCTGTATTCCAGCATGCTCAGCAGATTCTCAGGGTGTCTCATCTTCTCTTAGGGCTGTTGTGGTCCCTTGCTTTAGCAGCATTTCAAGATCAAGAGTGGGTCTGTCCTCCCACCAAAGGAAACACCATACTGATTCCACACAGTTCAGCTCTCTTGGGCAAACCAGGGTAGTTTTCATTTCTTACTCTACCAGGATATATGGAAACATGAAGCTGTGAAAGAATTAGAGTTGCTTAAGAGAATCAGCCAGCAAAACAAACACTGAATGTTTAGGAAACCAGGAACAGTGATGTCCCACAGCACACACAACTAACAGGGAGCCAGACCTGCTGTGTTTTTCAGGACTAAACACAACTGTCAGCCATAAATGCAGCAAGGAAACAAATTTCAATCCTGCCCCTGTTGTGATACTGTGGATGAGGGAACATGAACCCAGAACTGTTGAGTAAATCTATCCAAATTAACAGTGATAAAGAGTGCTAAATCCTCATTGTGGTGAGGAGGCATCTTGCTAGCTTTGCAGCCTGGAGAACAGGCCATCCGCAGGCAGCAGCTGCCAGAAGGGAATTCCATTTAATCGTCCCAGTCCTCCCAGAAAAAAAGCCTTCAAAGAGGCAGGGGAGCATTACAAACTCTGGTACCTATGGCTGGTATCTGTATCATTGTTCTGCTTTGTTGAGCCATCCTCCAACCCTTCCTAGTCCAGCTCTGGAGAGGTTTGGGGGACTGGGAACATCCTGCTGGCTTTTATGGAGCAGTGTCTCCCTAGAGGAACACCTTGCCCTGCCATGGCTGATGGAGGATGGCACTCGACACAGAGCAGCAGCAGCACTTCCTCTCGGAGGTCCTCTCTACGCATTCTGCCAGCAGCACAGGCTGGAGTCACGGTGGCAGGAGTTCATGGTGACAGGAGTTCTTGGTGACCTTGCCATGGGGAGGACGTGGCCGTGCTCCTGGGACATGCCACTAGAGGGGGACACAGCCACAGCTAATGGGACTTGGCCACGGCCACGAGCGTGGACCTGTGGGGCAGTCTCGGTGGCCCAGTGGCCAGGTGGTCAGCGTGTGCCATGACCAGCTCGGATCTTGTGGACATCCACTGCCAGTTGTGTGTGCAGCCAGTTCGCAGCCAACCACGGCAAGGAAACTTGCACATCAAACTCTCCGACCCTTCTGATGGTGCAGCCAATGGTGTGGGATGCATGGACCTTGCTTTTTGCTCTCCCCACTCATCCTTGGTATGACTGTGGAGGTTGTTGGCATTTTCCAGGTCTGAAAATCCTGGAAACTCTGCTCTGGGTCTGCTAAGTGTGTGGAGTGGGCATAAGGCATAAGTGGGATATGAGCTGTGGGGAAGACCCAAAAATTGTTCAAATGAGAGGAAGAGTTTCCAGAGTTTTTTATCTTTCCCGTTACTGTGGCTTCTCTTAAAAAAAGATATCACTAATTTGGGATAACTGGGCTGTATGCATGTCTGGTTTCATGACCTGCAACCTCCTGCCTCTTTTTCCTTACAGACCTTTCCCTGAGGGCTCTTAGCTGCAGTGACCTCTGATGGTTTGATCCTGGGTGTACTCCTCCGTTGAAGCCGAAGGTGGGGCAGGGTCTCAGAGGAATCTATAGGAGGATGGAACATGATTCCTACTAAATTGTAATGGGAGCAGTGCATAATACTTCAGCCGACTTTGAAAGCTACAGTGTTGAGGATCAAATTCCCCAAAAAAGGGAACGAAAATGATCATGAATTATGCTGATAATCTTCTGTTTGTCTGGAAATGAGGGAAGTTTTGCTTATCTGCAAGGTCCATCTGCTGAGTGAAGGCAGAGGTGTGATCCCAGCCATAGACATGCAGTGGGGAGAAGAATAGGATGTTCAGAGAGGAATGTAGGCTGCAGCTGTGGAATTTGATGCACAAGGTGTGTTGCAGATGCTTGTTCAGCACAGATGAAGGTCTGAGGATGGGGTCAGAAGTGTCCCTTGTGGCTGCTTGCGAATGTCAGTGGGGCTTCTGTGGCTTCGGTGCCCTCCTGTCGAACGCCCACAGCATGGACAAGGCAGGTCAGGGTGGATGTGGGACTTGAAGAACACACGTGTTTGTGTGTGTGTTTGGATGGGATCCACTGACTCCATGGCATGTCTCTGGTGGAGGAGTTTCATGTGACATATCTAGTTCTGAGCACCATTTATCTCATCCTCAGCAAACCACACAAAAGGCCTCATGAAGGTGAGTGATATCAAATTGAATGATTCTCTCGCATGTGAGGGGCAATGGTGGGAGACCCTGGCATCTGCAAGTGCATGCAAACATGCAGAAATGCAGCAGAGATGTCTGGGGAAGGCCAAAGTCTTGGCATCAACACCTCCCCTGGTTGTGTTTTCCTCTGGCCAAACCCAAGGGTGTTGCAAGAAGCAGTGGCTCCTGCAGTTTGACTGATAGATCATGAGTTTGTCAAAAAACATAGGAACATCTGTATATTCCTTAGAAGTTTTTCAATCAGCTGCACAAATTTTGTTTTGCATATGAAAAGAAAAACAACTTAAAATTCAAACTAGAGTTAGCGAATTTAAATGTGTGGCTTCAATTCCCAGCAGAAAAGAAGGAATGAAATTACTTTGCATTGTGTTAGCTAATTTGCTGAATCTTACAGTAATTTCTCCTACTCAAATGGTAGGTATTTTATTTAGTATATTTATTGCTAACTGAAACTCTCCATAGCAGTGAAATTACTTACGATTTATTTAGTATAAATGATTCTGAATTTCAGCAATTGATTGCACAATGAATACTCTTTTTATCGCTCCAGAGAAATGTAGGGCTGGGATTTCATGCCATTAATTTTTATGGGAGTTCAATGTCAGGGCTCCTTGGGGAGCTTTGAAAATCACAGCCCTTAATTTTTAATTTTCTGTCCTTATAAACAATGCTATTTATTTGGGTGTGCCTGTGAACTGTGGGCCAGTCAAACATTGGTTCTTCATAGTCTCTGCCAAAGGCTGGATCCCACTGAGTTTATTGTTTTAATCTGTAGTTACAGGGGAAGAGCTGAGCCCTAATGGACAACCTGATCCTGTGCTGCTCTCCCCCAGTCCCTCACTGGCTTGACTCTGTTTGATGCATTGATGCATTGGACCTATGTAAGGGCTTAGAAATATGACATATAAGAGCCAAAAAGTGTCATTTGGAGGGGTTGGTGGGGTGGAATTTGCTCCTGCTAGGCTGAGTCTGGGCACCTCTAGCAACTGCAGGGACTTGGAGGAGTCAAACTGGGTTTTGGAGGAGTCTGTGGCCATGGTGGGCTCTGGGAGATTTCAAGCTCAAAAGTAGACACTGCACTAGGATGATCCCCAGGACTTGGAAAAAAAGTTAAGAAAATCAGTGTGTAATCATCTCTCTGGATGTGCTAGAGGCGGAGTAGGAGAAAGGAGAAGTTTGGGAAAGCCTCTCTGCAGCTTTTGGTACTGAGGAGATCACATGAGTTTAGCTTTGTTCTCTGTGACCAAGATTGGAGCTGGTACCCCATGCCTGAAAAGTACCTGAAGCTTTGGAAAAGGCAGGCCATACTGTGAGCCTCACCTTTCTCAAAAGAAATGGCATTAAATCCCATGTTTGCCTTAGGGCACAGGCACCCGCCCAGGAGAGTCTTGACTGGCTCCCACTGCAATGACCTTATTGCCCTGACTCACATCTTCCTGGCGCGGCTTCTCCTCTCCCTCCCCTCCGTGGGCTGTGTGCTGGGGGCCTCGTGGCTCCAGTACCTCACCCTCTTGGGTGACAGGACCCATGATGCAGACTGGCACCACATTTGCTGTGCTGCCCTTCATCCTCTGAGGAGCAAATCTTCCCCACACTATCACTTGTGGCCAATTCAGCAGCAATTTTCCTCTGGAGGAGCACTGTGGCTCTGGGCTAACCCGGAGGGGTTTGTGTCCCTCTGATTAGTGGACGTGGGTTAATCCAATTTCAAAGATTGGGAAGGTCACAAATAAACAATGCTAGGTAAAAACTAGCATCATCCCATGTCCACCAAAGGCAAAGCCCAGGGATGTGAGTTGTCTCCTCTCCCTCACCTGCAGTCTGTGGTTCCCTGCTCCATTTGCTGTGTCAGCAGTACAGTTCACAGTGCCACTGGTTTGGGTGGGGAGGGGTTTAACAGGGGTCCTCGTTCCACTCAGAGCCAGCCCTGGGTGATGGGGCAGGGGAAATTGGAGACTTGCAAGGAAGGGTTGGAAACTCCCAGCCTCTGAAGCTGAGAGGCAGTGGGATGTGGGGACCGAGTCCTTGGGTTATCCTTCTGCCCTCTGGCAAGGGGCAGGTTGCTCTGGAATTTTGGACAGTGATGAAGGCCCATGACTGTGAAGGACTCTGTGACTTTCTTGCAACAATGAGGAACAGGGTAAAGAGCTTGCAAATGGGTGGAGGCATTTGCCCCAGGAAAGGGAGCTCACGACTTGAGCAGAATCTTCATTTTTCCTGGTGGCCCATCAGTCGATGGTGTTCCATTAGCTCATACGTGGCTCTGGCGTGCAATAGTGAGGTCTGTGAAGCTGGACTGATGACGTCCAGGGCCCAGGGGAGGCTTTAAGGACCAGCATTGAGCATCTCCCCTCACCATGCAGTTGTCTGTGCACAGTGGTCTCAAGTGGGAGACTTTTTGGTGACCTCTTACTGCCAGGTGAGCCCTTGTTTGTGCTGTTGCCCAGTGGATGAGATGTATTTATAGCTGTTGTTAAATCATAGCCGTGCAGCTGAAGGACTGGGCTGCTTCCAAGGACTACTCACGACGATGTGGCAGGGGATGGAGGCAGGTTACATATTTACACATTAGTTTAAAATGTGGATTCTTTCCCCCTGGGGGCCCAGAATAGCTCATAGACAGCTGCTCCAGCCATCAGCTCAACTCATATTTATTTGTGTTTTTCAAACATTTAGTCAGTATTTACACAATAGACTCAATATTAGTAATATCTGCAATAATTTATATGATACCAAATGGGATTTCTCATGGCCAGCGGACTGCCTGGGGACTTGGCCCCTGCTCCTTGTTAAAAACTCGAAAAAGTACAAATTAACAAGCTGTAAAATAATGTCTTCATAAAAGAACAGGGGAAAAAAGGCCAGATCCTGGGAGGTGCTGAGTGATCGTGACAGCCCTGAAGGCTGCTGGGGATGGACTGTGCTCAATACCTGTGCAAATCAGGGCTCTGCTGTTCTGCAAGGAGGAGGAAGGGTCTTATGTAGCTCTCCCAGCCTGGATATTGGCATTTCTCTGTGCCATGGTGGGAGGTGGAAAAAACCTACCCCTGGATGCTAGTGGTAACTGCTGGAATCCCTTTGCCCCCCCTTTGTGGCCAGGGACCACACACCACTGGGCTAGAAGTTTCTGCCTTCCCCATCTTCCTCTTCTGTAGGTGCTCAAGGTAAGAGGAGTTGAGAGGAGGCAGCCAAGCTTTGGGCGAGGGATGGACCGGGGGCACATGGCAGAAGCAGTGCTTGGGAGGAAATCAGTGCCCATCCATCATCTCCATGGCTAGACCCTGCGTCCACTCTGGTCACCTGCTGCAGGGACCAGCAAAGTGACCACTGTGCCTCAGTGACATGTTTTCCTGAGAGATGGACCAAAGTGAGAATATGTAGGGGACACCTAAACATAGGCCAATGTTTTCCCGTCTTTCTCCCAAAAAGCCAAGAAAGAGGAGCATTGTGTGTGCTGCCCACTGCCAAGGTGGCCCTTCATCCAGCATCCTTTCCTGCACCTCCAGCAGCTGCCTGGCACCATGACCCAAGGGGCTCTGTGCAGGCAATTCTTGCAAACTCCCATGTCTTCCTGCAGCCTTGCTTAGAACCCTGCTGGGTTTCTTGCTTCACTGCAGCCGCTACAAGGTCCCTGACCTGTGCTGACTGCTGCTCAGTGTGAGAATATAGGGAGAATAAGAGCATCCTCTGTTCTTTGGTGCCGCCCCAGAGCCTTTCCTCAGCACCTTGCACTCATTGACATCAGACCAAAGGTGACTTTCCTCTGCTGAAATTCTCCTGGCATTGGCTTCACTTCCCCTTAAGCCAGCCTCAGCACCCTGGGGACACATTGGCCCCAGTGCTTTTGTGCAGCCCCCCGCAGTGATCACACACACCACTGCTCAGGGGCTCACAGGGGCCTCTGGGGAGGGTTAGAGAAATACAACTTTGGCATACACCCTGCTTTCTTTTCCCTTGGTATCTCCCCTCCCACCCTTTCCCAATTCCAGGGAAGGTTGCCATTTCATCTGTGTTATCCACAGCCATCCTGGCCATAACAGCCCAACCCACGGATGTTACCCTGTACTGCTCTGAAGGGTTGTCCTCCTACTCCTCCATCTCCCACTCCTGGCTTTGAGCCAGGGTTATGAACCGCTCAGCACTGTCAGGGACACTGAGTTGGCAGTGGCCTGAGATGATGGCATGTGAAGGTGGTGGACAAAGTTTGGGGATGCAGGGTGGGGTCCTTCAGCATGATGCAACTGCAGGGCACATGGTCCAGGGGGCTGGGAGCATGAGGAAGCGTGTGTTGTTTTTCAAGCAGCTCCACACTGTCTCTGCCTCTGCAGCCACTTGCCATATTCAAACCAGATGCAATATCCGCTTGTCAGCAGCGTAGCGTGCATGGGGGGATTTCATTCATATGTTTTGGACCTATCCCAAGCTAAATAAATGATGGAAAGGCGCAATTAACCCGATTTCAAATCTAATCTGCTCTGACTGCCTCTCTGTCCTGGGCCTTGCCTGTTCCACATGGTGGTGACTTGCCTCCAGATATGTGTGAGGAGATGTTGGATGCTTGGCCAGGAAAGTGGAATTGGTGAGGAAGGACTGGTACTGGTGTTGCTGCTGTGGTAGGGTGAGCCTGGAGAGAAGGTCACTCACTTGTGAGGCAGCATCCTTGCACCAGTGTGTGCATGGGGAGGTATGACACAAGGCTGAGATCATGAGTGGAAGGGACCAGGTCACACACCCCACCATCTCCATGGCCACGGTGATGGCTGTGGAACACAAAACTAGGAATGGTCGCATGTGAACTCCCCAGCCCTGTTCACCAGGGTTGTTTCCATGGCCAGTGCAGAGGAGAAATGTGGTTGTTTCCATCCTGCTTTGTTCAGGGATGGCTCCAGAGCCATCAGATGTCCCTCTGAACACCTTTGGTCCTGGTCACTCCAGCTCCTCTTTTCATTTCCTTCTTGTTGAGAGTCATTTCGGTCTTCCTTCTCTACCAAAATGCTGCATGAGGATCCTTCCAAAAATGTCTTTTGGCAGATCTGTAGGCATTGCTTTCTCTTCAGTGTGCTGAGGGAAGAGGCTATTGTGCACCTCCTATAGGCAGGAGAGAGGAGAGGCTGTTGTGTAGCTTGTCCATGGGTCTACTGGCAAGGAATATCTTCTAAATGCAAACTCCTCTCCCAGTTTTTCAGCTTTCTATCTCTTTGTTTTGGATTATCTGAGACGGCCTTTAGCTCTGAGTCTGAGTCCATCTGACTCTCATGAATAATCCTGGGGCATGCTCAGGGCTCTCTCAGGGGAACATCACAGTGAAGAGATGTAGCATGAAGAAGGCTGTGGTGCTGGGTGTGGGAAGCCCCGTGAGATGAAGTGCAAGTGGCAGGGAGGCAGCTTCACAAGGAATCCTGAACTCAGTCTTACTTGGGATGTACCTCATCTGGCATTCTCCATGCAAGCTTGGAGAACAGACTAGGAGAGATGAGGTGACAAAAGGAGGAAAAATCCCTGGGGACACCACTAACTTTCACCCAGCCTCAGAGGTTCTTTCTCCATCTGGAGTGGACTTCAGGCCCTGGGGAGATGCTGTCTCTGCTCAGACCCCAGGAAAGTTGTCTGGATTTGGGATTTGCAGGTGGCGAGAGGGGTTTGGCTTCTGTTGGGTTGGGCTTGCCGTCTCAGAAATAGCTCAAATCTTGCAGCACAGAACTTCCAAGCTGCTGCCAGCTCAGGGAAACTCCTGTCCCGGTGCATGGCTACCATGCATGACAGAGATCCTCCAGTCCCTTGGGTAATGGGATGCAAATGAGCCCTGCTCATGACCAGAAACTACATCATGGTGGACATGAGATAGGAGAAACAATAGGGAAGCACCTCACTGGGAAATGGACCCAGGAAGATCACTGACTCTGTCATCCATCCCTACTTCATCTTCACCTACTGCTTTCCTCCTGTAGGGCCAGGTGTGCACCCATCCCACCTGCATTGCCTACACCTGCAATGACAAATCTCCATTTTTGCTGCAGTCCATCTTCAGCTGGCTCCATTCCACATGTCCACGTTCTCCTGCCTCCCTTGCCCAGCACAGGTTGCTCTTGCTCTTACCCCACCACTCAGGCTGCTATTGCCCTCCTTGCACTCTGCCCACCTGCAAGGGGCAATCCTGCTCTGCAGCCATGAGCTCTGCTCTCCTATCCCAGCTTCTTGGAATTCCAAAAGCTATAAGGAAGACCAAGATAGACCCTTCAGCTGCTGTCAGTCTTACTTTCTGCCAGGGCCTGCTGGTCAGCTCAGCAAGCCATTTGGGCTGGATTTATCTGTCTGGGTTTCTTTATAGCTCATTTCATCTGTCTGGATACCTGGCAGACGAACAGGCATCATGGCCCAAGTGTGGCAGCCAGCAACCTTCCTGGGATCTCCAGCAGGGACTGGGTGATGAACTGTAGCCACATGGCATCTTCTCACCCAGAATCTTAACACTTAGAGCTGCTCTCCAAGACCCTCTGTGGGTCCTGAAACCCCTGAGGTGAAGCCTCCACAGGAATTTGATCAGGAACACATTGCCCAAGCCTTCTTCTGGATCTGATATCCACAGTGAGGACCACTGCCAGGGCACCTTGCTGTGCTGACTGTGGATTATTATGACAGAGTCACAGAGTGCTGGGGGGTTTATCCAGACCAGGCTCACTGGTGTGGGTCATAAGTGGTATTTCATCCAGACAGGATGAATCTTTCTGATTCTCCTTTTGCCGATGCTGTGGGCCATAGGAGCAGGAGGATAGATGTAGACAGCAGACAGACAGACAGACAGACAGACAGACAGGCCAGAGGACAGTGGGGATGAAAAATAGCCCACATGTGGGAGTGGAAAGAGAAGTTGAATGTTTACAGAATGTTATCTCTGATATCAAAAGGCTGCTCTGCATGATAGTGTGATCTCTCCTGATATGGCTCCTCCTGGCATCTTCAGATATATTAATAGAAACCTGTTTTCTAAATGTCTGAAAAAAAAGTCCCATTGTGCCCTTTGCAGCCGTGTACTCTTCAGATAAAATCATACTTGTCCCCATCTGTGTTGCCCTGTTTGAAGATGCATGCACACTTCTGCCTGGCCACACCTGGCATACAAAGAGTGCCAAAGTACCTAAATGCCAAAGTGGAGGGAATCCCCAGCTCTCAGTAACCAGGTGAGCCTGGAGCAGGACTATCCTTGCTGCTCCATTCACATCCCAGCAGACAACCTGTGGATGCAGTATCTAACTAGCACTGTGTTCCTTGTCCCCCCATTCTCCTTCCTCCTCATCTTCTCACCTCATCTCTGCTAGTCTGTTCTTGTAGCCTGGCTTCCCAGGCTTGCATGGACAATGCCAGATGAGGTACATCCCCAGTAAGACCGAGTTCAGGATTCCTTGTGAACCTGCCTCCCTGCCACTTGCACTTCATCACACCTGCTCCCAGCACTGCAGAGCAGCTCTTCAAGCCATGCCTGGTGGCCACATGTGCCAGAACCCATAGGTAGCTTAGCCAGGGGACAGAGTATCACCCATCATTTCTCCCCTGCCTCCAAAACCATGTGGAGCTCTGCAAAGGCCTGCAGAGGGAATGCCATGGCATGGCACCACACAGAGATCTGGGGGTCTGCTGCCTCAGGTGAGTGGTGCTCTGGCAAGGCAGAATCACAGCACATGTCTCTGCCAAGGTCTATGTGGGGAGGCAGCCAAAGGCAGCGGGGAGTTTGCAGTGAGTAAAGTGGCTCTAGCATGTGATTGCAACATGTTCATGGGTCAGGACCTGGCAAGTCTGGCTGTAAGAATGAGATGAAAGTAAAGCAACACTTTGCAGGCTCCTTAGATGCCATCTGCCAGTGGGATTCTGTAAAAAGTCTCTGTGAATTTGATGCACAGGATGAATTCAGTCTTCCTTTGGTAATGCCCTGATTTCAGGAGGTGGGTCTTGAAGGAAACAGCAAGTCTTCCAAAATGAGCACTGAGCGTTCACCAGACTGCAGTGTCCTTGGATGCCTGGTTTCTTGCTGCACTGTTGGACATTGCTTGGTCCATCCCAGCTGGGAGTTCTGGGTATGGCCGTGGCTGTTGGGTCCCTTCAAGCACACAGGGCAGTAGTTGATGTAGGTGCTTCCTTTTGTGTGTGAGCTGGCAGGAAGGTACTGGGTAGGATTTCTATGCTAGGAAATGTGTCAGGCACTGCAGGGTCTCTCTGCCAAGAGCACATTGTGTGACATTTGCATATGTGCATGAGGATGGGATGGCTTCCACTCTGGTGGGACTTGAAGTCCTTTGCCAGCGCCAGACCTCAGAAATACCCTTCTGCCATCACAGTCAGAGACCATCTCCAGTGGAGACCATGGCAGCAGCTGGACAGGGATGTGGGGGTGTCCTGCTGTCAAACTCCATCTAGTGGCATGTGTGGACCTCAGCATGGCCCGACCACCTCCATTGCAGCTGCTCCACAGCCTGGACCCTTGGAACAGCCAGCTGGCCCTGTCCTTGGCCACAGGAACTGAAACACCAGCAGATTGTTCCCTGCTCCTCTTCCCTGTCCTGAGGCTCTCTTGCTGTGTGCTGGACAGCTTTGGAAGAGCGTTTTGTAGCAGTGATCTGTTTATGAGCAAGGTAAACAGCTGATGCAGCAGGGGCATTTGCAGGGAAGGCTTTGCTTCATCATCCAGTCAGGAGAGCCAACAAGAAAGCAAGTTGGGATTTGGCCATTTCGATGGAACAGTCCAGCTGGCAAGTTGCGCGCATTTGTCCCTTCCAGAGGTTACAGATGTGTGCTGGACACTGTGGGAATGGGATTTTATAACAGTAATTAGTTTATTCCTGAGGTAAGCAGTATAAATAGGAGAAAAATTTGTTTCCTGTTCCAATGCAAATAACCAACTGGCAGCCAGTTGGATAAGGGCCACTGAATATCAAAAGCCGAACAGGGGACTGTGTCAGCTCTATATCCCCTTCTGGCTTATTTGCATGCTGGTTGGTAGTGGAATGTTTCTTTTTAGGTTACTAAATTTACTAGCTTACTGTATTTTTTTAGCTTGGGGCTGGTTATTTGAGTGGCCACTGGCCAACTGGCAGCCTACTGTTTATTTGAATGGCTGGTGGCCAGCATTTGTCACTGGTCCTCTGAGCATCCCAAACCCAATCGCGGTTATTGACCCAGGAGAATGGGCTTCTCAGCTGGCCTGACCCCGAGAAAGCAGCAGACCTCTGTGTCATGTCCTGACAGGCTTCTCCTTCTCCAGCCATGAGACTCTTGCTGCTTTGGCTCTTGGAACCCCCGTGTGTTTTCTTTCTGCCTCTTTTGCTAGCTTTTAGTTTTCCCCACAGTGGCATAAGCCACAGCTCAAAAGAGCTCCTACTGTTCTCTGCTGGGTGATGCTTTCTAATAACACTCTGGCGTATCTCTGCACCTGGGCTGTGAGGTCCTCCTCCCGCTCCAATAAACGTTGCATCTGTGTTTTCCCTAAACATTCTTCATGCCCAGTCCCCGACTTGTACAGGATCTCCACCCTCTGCCCACTGTGCCTGTTTGGCTTTGGGTGCTGTCTCTCTTACCATGATGTCCAGATGGACAAAACTTCACTCCCCCAGAGGAGGAGGAGCTGTTGATTGTTGTCCCATCAACATCCAACCAGGCCAGAGGTCCCTTGTCTGGTTATTGGTGCTGGATTAGTAGAACGATGCTCCACTCCCTCCTCATCAAGACCTGCAACAAAGAAAGGCTTTATTTTCCTTCTTCTGCTAGAACCCTGTGGCCTTTTCTCTGTAATTTTCTGGCCATCTTAAAAGCCACTGAATTTTCTTCCTCCCTCTGGTTTTTTCACATGGGAGGATGCAGCAAGATTTGGGGAGCCTTGGCAATTCCTCAGGCCCTTGAAATCTTCCTTCTTGTCTGCTGACAAACTTCCACCTACTATCCAGACAGCTTTCTTGATCAGCTTTGCAGGGACAAGCAACTTTTTGTAGTGGGGTCAAACCAGCCTGCCTTCATCTTCCTCCATAGTCACAGTCCTGTGTGTTTGGGGTCTCAGTCTTCTCCATTCCTCTGTCTCCCTGCTAAACATGGAACTCATTTAATGGTAGCAACTGGGTGAGCATCGCTGGCCTTTCATCTCATTCATGTGGGATTATCATGCAGGACCAGCCCCCTTCTTCATGCAGCCCCTTGGCCTGGGGGGGTTGTGCCATAGGTCATGTCCTTCCTGTGGGTAGTGACAAAGACATTTCATGAGAGATTTCCCCCGGCCTATGGCCAGGTCCATAAATCCCTCCTGTTTGCCTGGAGAAACTCCACCCAGCACACAAAGGTCACTCAAATGTTTTCCACAATGAAAGACTCACCATTGAATGCTTTGCAACCCTGCAAACTCTCATAGCTGAGGCTGGAGTTGTCCCCACGCTGGTGTTTGGGGTTTGTTTTCCTAGACAAAGTGGGATATTGGGTAAAAATAATCTCTCAAAATAAGGCCAGGAGAAATATACTGTGTGACCCAGGTTAGGAACAGGCTTGGTGTCTGTGACTGTGGAAAATTCAAAGGAGAAATGTTCTGGTGTTGGGAAGCTCTTCTACATCATCCTCTTGAACATTTTCCTTGCCCGGTATCTGTCTTGTCTTGGAGATGGACACAGTGTGTGAGATGTGACCTCAGCCCCCAGTCTGGACAGCGCTCCCTGGGGGACCTGCCAGGGGAAAGGGTTGCTGTGGTTCAGCGCTGTGGTTCTTCATTGCCCAGGGGCATGGAGGTTGATTAAGAACACTGCACAGACACCAACACTCCTTATTTGCCAGGCTGAGCTTCCTGGCATCTCGAGAGGACTTAATACCAATCTTTTTGCATAGGGACTTCCTTGAAATGTTCTTCAAACAACTGTGGAAGAGGTGTGTATTCCTAAATGTAGCCACTCTTTTCCTGCCTTGAAAGTGCACTGTGAGTGGCAGGTGCTTCCGTGAGGGCTGATGGCACCAAAAATTCATGGGATGATCCCTGTGTCCCCAGAGTCCCTACAGACACAGCAAGGAATTGCCGTAGAGACATCAGATGCCAAAACCCAGATTCACGAGGGTGTTTGGACATGCTGTGACATCTAAGCCCCTTATGAGGCTGAGCCCACACCTCCAGCTGCTCTGAAGTGATGTGCTCATGCTAAAATGCTTCAGGAGAGGCTGTTTCAGTCAGCCTTAGAGGAGCCTTTCCTTGCAAAAATGGTAAATCCCAGACCTCGTGGGGTTATAGTGTGAACAGGGAGGAGCTGTTGGGTCAAGCCCCATTCATGGCTCTGGCCAGTGAGACTGCAGATCCCTGCCAGCACAGCCCATGGTACTGCACTTTGCTGTCTTGTTTCTACACACACTTCTGGTGCTGTGGGGGCTCCACATGGATTTCAGCTCCAGCATCTCCCAACACATGCTGGTGACTCGGCAGGGCTCTGGCTGCCAAGGAGAGGATCAGGGCAGGGCCGCTGTGCTCATCCCTTCCCCACCATCACCATGCAACTCCCACAACAAATGAGTCCCCTGTTCCTGTCCTTCCAGCCCTCTCCTAAGACATAGGCTGGCATTGCTCCCTTTTTCTGAGCTCAGTCTGGCTGGGTACTGCTGGAGAGTCCCCAGGGGACTGGGAGGAGATTTTGTACCAGCCCATCTGGGGTGAGAGGTAGAAACCCAGCCATGAGATCCCTGCAGGGGCTGACCACATATCTGCCATTGCAGGCTGAGCAGCAGGTCTCGGAAGAGCCCAAGGCCCACTTTGACTTCCCTAGGACACTCAGCCCATGCCAGATCAGAATAAGGATGCCTGGGGCATGCTAACACCTCATGGAGGACCTGCTATGAGGAGACTGGAGATGCTCGTGGTCCCTGGGCAATGCATGGCTGTCTTTAATGGGGATGGCCTTTCAGTCCCTTGTTCCCAGTGCCAGAGGTGGTCTGGGATCGCCATGGGCTGGGGGCTCCTCTTTGTGTCCAGTTGCTGCCACTAGCATGAACTAAATGAGACAACTCCTTGCCATCCTCCCATTAAGGAGAGACCCCGCTGGGCTGCCCTCTGAATGGGGACCTGCCATCACCAGCCCAGTGGATGCAGGACATGAGATTTCATCTCCTGACCCTTAATTCCTCCATCTGCTCTGCCAAATCCAGCCCCCATCCCGCCTGCTGCTGGCTGGCTCTCCAGTGCATTCACAGCCCGCCACACAAACCCACTTGGGATTGTTTTGAATTTAAAATCCTATTAGTCTTAAATTAATTGCCTTTTCTTGTGGAGCAGCGGGTTGGAACTGGCGGGCCTGGCTTGTAATTATTAACTGGGGAAAGGCTTGCCCAGAAAAAAGCTGTTTCTCTCCTGCTGGGTTTTGCTCTATAGGCACGGCCCTTCGGTCCCGCTTTCTTCTTTGGCTTTTATTAACCAGCTCACCCCCTTTTGCTGATCACTCTTTTATCTGGGAAGGGATGGAGAAGCTTTGAACCTTGGAATTAAATTCTCCTCAGAGCCATGATGAAGGGGCAAGTTTTGGTTCATTTCACTCTTGGGGAAAGAAGGAAAAGCCTTAATGGGAACTGAAATGTGTTGGCAGGGATGTCAAGGGGTTAATGCAGTGGGAACCAGCGCAGGACCTGGGAAGATGATCCCAGCTGTAACGCAGCCAGGGCTGGTATGTGCCAGACCCGGCATCCCTGCTTTTTTCATGAGAGAGAGCTTCTCCAGGAACAGCATCCTCTGCCTTTTTCTGGCATAAGGACCCTTGGATCAGGCACAAACCAGGGGGAGCCTCAAGCCATTACTGCAAACAGCTCAGGCACAAATGGCAAGCAAAAATTTAGGGTTTTTTTAAAGAAGAAATTAGATTCAGGAAATTTCTGACATTAAGGCTTGGCATCCATGCACCCATTGAATCCAGATAAAGAGGGTTTGCACGTCTGGGTAAGGTCAGGATGATGAAGCCACCTCTGCCATGTCTCTGCTTGTGGTCTCAGATGTGTGAGGAGCAGGGTCTGGTCCTAAAGTGTCCAAGGGGGACAGGGACTGTGCTGGCTTCAGGAGGATGCTGGGTACAGAACAGTCTGTGCCAGGGGAGGACACATGGAGTGGTGCTGATCTCATTAGCCAACTGCTCTGCCTTTTTTCCCTCCCAGCTGGAGCTGAGGGCTGGCTGCTTCAGATCCCATCCTGGTGGTGCCGCCTGCATGGAACTGGCTCCTGCCAGTCCCTCTCTGCCCAGAAACGCTGGTGATGGCCAGTGCTGCTCTGCTGGTAGTGGGGCTCCATGGGTCCTCTTGTGCTGGAGCCATCCCAGGTCACTCCCACCTCTGGCCTGGGAGAAAGCAGGGACTCTGGAGGGATTTTGCCGTTTCCTTCAAGGATGTCGGGGATATCTCAGGAAACTTTCTCAAGCTTTAAGCCCAAGTGACCAGCTGGATCAGCATTGGTCAGCGGGGACCACAGCAACCCCAACTTTCCCTCAGCCCCTTCCCCAGGCAGAGATCATGGTGGGGGGAGAGCAGTCCAGTGAACACGGCAGTAGTGGTCCAGACTTTTCCACGATTTTTTGATTCCCAATGGCAAATCTCTTTTCAAGTCTGTGCATGACTGAAATTCATCTTAGCTTGTGGGAGCTCAGTGAGCCCCAGCCAGGGAGGGAGGGTAGGGAGGCTCAGCTCACCCAGCCTGCCTGCCGGATTAGGCAGAAACAGCTCTCGCGACGACGGCTCAGGGGCAGGGTGAGACAGGAACTCCAGCCTCACAGGCAAAGTTATTTTGGTAGCTGTGCACAAACCCCCCATTGGAAAATGTGACACGCTTCTTATCCCCTTGAATTTGCTCACAAAACACTAATTAAGGCATGTAATGAAGGCAGCAGCATCCATTAATAAAGAATCATTATGGGGACGGATTAGTGAGCTTATCAGAAACAGGTGGAAGTGAACTGGAAGTCTACTCCGGGCAGCATGTGTGAGCCAAGGCTTTCCCAGCCCTCCAGGACAGCATGCTGAGAGCCTCTGTGGGATGCACTAGATAGATGGGATGGGATGGGCTGGGGGGTGTGCATTTAGGAAGCTCCCCTGCCTCACAGGTTTTTTTGGGAGCAAGCTCCTCAATCTTCCCCAAACTGTTCCACTGCCTGGGATGCTGCCAGTGGCCTTGGGTCCCTCCCTGTGAGAAGTTGCATCCATCTGGTGCAGCAGAGAGGAGTTGCTGGGTAAAGCAAGACACCTCAGAAAGGAAGGAGGTAGGGCATTCTGGAGCATAGGAAATATTCACTCCTTGGAGCAATAATAACTTCTCAGGCCAGGGGAGCATGGTGTCTGTTGTGCCCTTGTTAGCCCCTGACACCTGCCTGACTTCTGCCCTCCTATTAATACAGAGCTGACTCATGGTCTCTGCAGCCCCTCTGCTCAGGATTTAGGCTGTGAAAACACTCAGCCTGGTTATTTGAAGGTGTCTTACATCTATTTCTGGCCAGCTCGGCTAAGGCAGGTGATGAATACAGGAAGCTGGGCTCTCCCTGGCCTCGTGACCCTTGTTCAGGAGGTATTTCCATGCAATCCTGCACTGCTGTCTGTGTGATCGAGGGCTGCCTGCCCTGCTGTGAACTAGGGACATGGCAGCCCTGATCCAGCCACGGACCCTGGTGGGATCCCCTCCCACCTCTCTCTGCCAACAGCTGCCATTGTGTTTGCAAAGGCCAGCAGCAGCCTCCAGCCCTTTGCCAGCCTGGGCCTCCCTCGGACTGTCTCCTCCTTTCAGCTCTCAGACCCCAATCCACCCACACAACTCTCACCCTATCCCCCATTTTCTGATCAGGTACACCCACCCACCACCCCAGTGTCTGATGTGCTTCAACATTCTCTTTCCTTACGAATTTCCCATTTCCCACAGGGTACAGACCCACCTGGGGTGATTCTGGCTGCATGTTCTGATCTCCTGTCCCATGGATGGCTCCACCTGAGCTGGAGGTCAAGGAAGCCTTCAGGAAAAGGGCAAGAAGTCTGCACTTAAGGACATGTTGGGGAAAGCCACACTTTTTATCTTTCCATAGACTGGCAAAAAATAACTGCTTCTGCTTTCACCAGTGTCCTCCCCTTCCTGCTGCTCACAGTATCCTTCAGTGGATCCTGGAGCTGCCTAAGCACTGCCCAGGCTGCAGGGGCACATGAGGGGGCTGTGGCTGTGGTCCCTGCGGTTGTCTTGGGAAGGAGGCAAAGCAGCAGGTGGTTTTTTTCGCTCAGGGCATGATGCCCTGTGAAGAGCAGAGGAAGGTGTGAGCCAGCAGTTTGGCCTCATGGAAACGGAAACCGGAGAGGGGAGATTTATCCACGGGCATTATGTGTGGTCTCTACAGAGAGCTGGTAATGCACAGAGGTCATGCATTTAGCAGCAGGGATGTTTGGCTGGTGGCTTAGGAATATTTGGTGTATTCTGGTGGTTTTTTTGTATACCTGTTAGCACAGCAGAGGAACTGGGTCTCAGCAGCCTTGCTGCAGACCTGGAGCTGGGTCCCAGAAGGGCATGACTCCCATGCAGGCCACCCATTTTCCTGAGATGGAGAATGTTCTGGCTTCCTCTGGAGCACCTGGGACAGAGCATTTGGATGGAAGGGCAGGCCAGAGTCCAGCCTGCTGGAGCTCAAGGATCATTTGGACATAGCTGTCAGGCACATGGTAGGATTCTTGGGGTTGTCTTGTGCAGGGCCAGGAACTGGACTTATGTGTCCCTTCCAGCTCATGATATTCTATCATTCTGTGATGCAAGGATCCCATAGTGGCATGTAGAGGGACAGGACTATGCACCCAACAGTAAGGTGGCTTTCCAGGGTGAGAGGATGTTTTCTTGTCAGTATTGAGCCCCGTGCTCTGGTGTCTGGGCTGCAGCTGAATGGGTTACATCTAGACAGATACTTGGCCCTCAAGTGCCAGAAGATTCAACAACTTCACATGTTTTTACTTATCACCTTTTTGCCTCAGGTTGGTACCTAAAAAAATAAGCCTAACTCTCCGGCGTGTCTGTGTTTTGGTAACATTGCCAGGTATTGGAGAAGGCAGAACTGTGACAGGTCTCACTGAGGTGTTGTCAGGATAATGCAACGTGCTGGCAGCCTGAAGACCTCTGCACCATGGAGAGGCTAAGGGAACCCAAAGAGAAGTGGTGAGTTTAGTGCCAGAGACTCCTTTTTTTGGGGAAGGACTATTTCTCCAGGAAGCAACCCCCAACATCCACCCTACAAGGACCTGCTGAAGCTCACCCAGGCCATGGAGGGCTGGGGCAGAAGCACAATGTGTGAAGATATTACTTGTATTGCATTTACTTCCATGTCTCCAAAAGAAAACCAAAATCTTTTGTTGTGATAGATTTTACCCTTGCCGGGAAAGCCGTGGCTGGTTGGCAGAACGTTCCCAGGAACTGATTTCATGGCAGATCTCATAGCAGTGGCTATCTCCCAGCTCAGCCTCTCCAGTTATGCGTTCCCACTGGCCATGCCGTGGCTGGAATCTTCAAAGAAGTCTCTACTCCCACTGCATTCCTGTGCCTGCACTCATCTGCGAATCGGCTCCTGCAGACCAGCACAGGGCTGGGCAGGAGGCACTGGCAGGAAAGGAGGAAATGCCTGCAGTTTTTTTACTCCAGACCATCTGCACATCTTCAGTCCAACACGCTCTGAAAAGTTTTCCCTGGATGAGAGTGGTGGTCTCCACTCAGTCTGGCTCATGGCATCCTTCTTGGCTCCTTACTGTGTGAACTGGGATTTGCAGGGGGAGCTGATCCTCTCTGCCAGTATGGCTATTTCCACAGTATTTCCAAGACCCGTGGAAACATGAGCTGAAGAGCCCATTGCTGTAGTCCAGAGCTTGGCCACCACCCCTGTTGCCCTGGGTGCCCAGCAGTAAATCTCCACACACTTCTCCACGCACTTCTCCACCCACCTCAGCAGAGATGTCTGTCAGACACAGATTCTTGGTGGAGCTTCTGCCTGAGCTTCATACTACCAGTTTCTGAGCTCCTCCTTGAAAAGTTTGCAAGGATGAAATTTCCCAGGCAGGAAAGACAAGGAGAGGGTCAGGAGAAGAGCAGCAACCCCTGTGATTTACTGACTTGCTTTTGTCTCCTCTGGTGGATTTTCCTTTCTCCCATTTGCTTGTTGTTCCTCTCTTCTCCTGTCGGCTTGTGGTTTGTGGTTTCCCCCCAGTGTAACCTGAGTAGATTATGTGTTTATCTGCAATTACACTACACGTTTTGGCTGCCTCCTTGGTTTCTGAGGTTATTTGTGGGTCCTTAGCCCTGGCCAGCCCCAGGCTCTTTGGGGTTCCCCTACCCTGCACAACAACATGCTGGCACGGCACGAAAGAATTTCAGTGCCTCATGTTGTCCTGTCCTAAACATATGTAGGAAGTGTCCTGTGGTTGCCAGACTGGCGGCGAAGAGCCCAGATTCCCCCTGCATTGAAATACATCCTCCGCTGCAACACGCAGGTTCTTTCTCCCTGCAAAGCCCCCTCTTCATCCAGCAGGCTCTGTCGTTCTCTGCTCAGCTACTCTTCCCCGGAAGATCCTTCCTGCTCAGACCAAAAAGGACTACTGTACTCCTCCCACCCTCCACCCTTGATGTCCCTGCCAGAGGGGCTGGCCAGCCCACCCCGGCAGGCAGCTGCCTGACAGTTCTCAGCTGTGGGCAGCCTGGCTGTGTGTCCTGCCACCGGCCCGCTCTGCTGCCTGCACCCTGCTCACCCCACTGCCTGCACCCTGCTCACCCCATTACCCACACCCTGCTCACCCCACTGCCTGCACCCTGCTCACCCCACTGCCTGCACCCTGCTCACCCCATTACCCACACCCTGCTCACCCCACTGCGTTCACCCTGCTCACCCCACTGCCTGCACCCTGCTCACCCCATTACCCACANCCCTCAGCCGGCACCCTTCTCACCCCTCTGCCTGCGCCCTGCTCACCCCTCTGCCTGCACCCTGCTCACCCCGCTGCCTGCACCCTGCTCGCCCCACTGCGTTCACCCTGCTCACCCCACTGCCCGCACCCTGCTCACCCCACTGCCTGCACCTTGCTCACCCCATTACCCTCACCCTGCTCACCCCACTGCCCACACCCCGCTGCCTGTGTGCACGTGCAGGGCCTGGGGGCTGCTGCTCCAGCTCGGGGGTACCTGTGCAGCATCTGTGCAGGGAGTGGTGGGAGCATTCAGAGGGCAGTGGCTTCTTTGCACCAGGTAGGTCTTCTCCTCCTGGCTGTGACTGTCTCTGGTTCCCAATTAAAACGTCCATTTTTTCCTCCATGAGGAGAGGATAGAGAAGTCTGTGCTGCCCATCTTGAAGTGGTTTTTTTTCTATAGACACAAAAAAAGCTGCAGCCCAGCAGTTTCTTGGACTCTCTGCACAACCTCAGTTCCTCAGAGGTGAAGCCAAGCTGTAACCTGTCAAGAATAAAAATAATGGAATATCTTGCACTGGAAGGCAGCCACAAGGATCAATCAGTCCAACTCTTGGCCCTGCATAGGACATCCCAACAATCCCACCCTGTGCCTGAGAGCATTGTCCAAATGCTTCTGGAGCTCTGGCAGCCTTGGGGCCGTGACCATACCCTGGGGAGTCTGCTCAGTGCTCCACCATCCTCTGGGGGAAGCAGTGCATGATACAGATCTTTTGCTGAGAAGGCCACCAAGGTCCGGAAGATAAGCCAGCAAGCTCCTGCACTTCTGCTTCTGCTCTCCTGATAAATGTTACCCCTCAGCATCCCACCCTCCAACCTATGCTCCATGTTGTACCCTAGGTGGGTATTTATTTCCTTTGCAGCCTTTTAAGGATTTGTGGACTTCCCAGCTGGTGAGAAGTTTCATCCTATGATTTGTGCTTGTGGAAGGCAGGCTGGTCTCACTGCTCACTTAAACCATCCCATCCCTCCTTGCCAAAGGAATGACTGGGCAACGCACCGGCCAGCATTGCGCATGCTCAAAATCACAGGCCTTTTTAATTTGGAAAAGTCTAGTTTTTCTTTTTAGGGGGATAAAATGAAGATACCCTGTGTTGCTGTGACCTAAATGAGAGGACAGAATGCAACCACAGAAAGTTTGAGGGTGACACTAGTTTGAGGGAAGTGGTAAATACACTGGAGGTCAGAGCTGCTGTTTAGAGGAACGTTGACATGCTCAGGAGGCTGGCAGAAAATTCATAAGGTTTGGGGCAAATGCAGATCCTGGGATGGATTAGCCTAACGCAACAGGAAGCTGGGAAGAACAAATAGGATCCTGTCTCCCATTTTGGCTGTTCTGCAGAAGAAAGGGGTCTGCAAAGTGAAGTGGGTCCAGCTAAGGGCCACAGGGGTGGTTGGGAGCTGGAGGATGTGATGTCTGAGCAGAAGTGGAAGGATGGAGGTTTGCTGCATGTGGAGAAGAGTAGCTCGGTGGGAATTTAACTGCCTGTGCCGCTATTAAAGACACCTGTACAGAAGAAAAAAAAACCAGCTCAAGTGCACAGAAAAACATGGGAACATGTTGCTGTGAGAGAAATTCTGGTGGAACATAAGGGAAAATTTCTTCATCCTGGAAGTTTCAAGCACTGGAAAGAGACCCTGAGAGGCTGTGACCAAAAAACCTCTCCATTCTCGGAGAGTTTCAGCATTCAACTAGACAAAGACTAGTCCTGAGCAATCAGATCTAAATTCAAGTTTAGGCATATGTTGAGAAAGGGCGTGAATGAGAGACCTCCAGAGGGCCCATGTAACCTACGTTTTTATATTCATTTCTGTAACTAATCATGTAAAATAATTTGCAAATTGCTTCTTCCTGGGTATCTTATCTTGTACATGTGCTGCCTTGCAAATCACAAACTGCAGCTAGAGGCATAACAGAACAGTTTGCAGTTCTGTAGTGTGCCCAGAACATCTGTACTTACTCAGGTGTGCATTAACTGAGAGACAGCAGGAGAGGGAGCGGGGGCTGGAGGTAAGGTACTAGATAGGAGTGTATCCTATAGCTTAATTCAGCTCCTGAGTTTGTCATTTGTGCCCTGGGGGATTCTGGAGAAGTTTCTAGGTAATAATAGTTTTCACTTTACACTGACTCTAAGTGCATTTCTACCACTTAACAAAAAGAGATCTGTATGGTTTTTGTTTGTTTGTTTGTTTGTTTTCCCCACAGTGGAGATTGGAAAAAAAATCTTCCTAGTCCATCTGACAGTGAAAGAAGGTTGTGCCTATGCAATGCTCTGCTTACATGGGTAAGATTTCCCAGCAGCTGTGAACATGTACAGGGGGACTGGGAGCAGAACTATGCCATATCTTTATATAAAATGGAGATCTTATAGATTCCGTGACCTTCCTGTGACAAACACAGCAATAATGAATCTGGCCTGTTAACTGCCTTTGAGTTTATACCATGACAGACTGCTCAAGTCATATTCGGCTTTTCAGGTGCGTCAGCCATACTTCCACCCCTGAAAATGTTGCTTTGTCATATGGGAAGGTCTGTCTGGCTGATGATCCTGCCCTCCACCATTACTATTCTTTGCCTTCAGTCTCCAGCCAAACCCACCACCAACCCAGGCTAAGGTGCTGGGAGGAGCAGGGTGAGATGCCACTGCTGTCACCTGGGTGGCAGGATGGATGTTGGACTGTACGTCTCAGCCTTGGAGGAAATGTGGAGACAATGTTTTGGAAAGATGAGAGTAAAATCTCTTGAAATCTGCCATGTAATCTCCATTTCCTTCAAGGTCTGCCTGCTCTTGGCTCTCAGATACCAACACAAAAAGGAAGGACTGGGTTGGGGGGTCTTCTCCATCCTTAGGTGCAAATGACCCATGTGTCACTCCCCATCATAACATTTGTATGATAACACTTGCAAATGCTTCCAAATCCTATTAGAGCCACTCACCTTTCCACACTGTCCCCTCTGGGAGATGGGGACGAGGGTCCAGGGTGCTGGACCACACAGTGGAGCCTGAGCAGAGATGGAAGAAGTTTACAACAAACAGCCCTAGGCTGGGATAAAAAAAGTGATGCTTTCAGCCTATTAAAGGGATGATTAATTGCACAGTTCTGTCTACCGGTTCCTTGATCTCCTCTTCTTAAAAATTTCCTTGGTGCTTCCATGTAACCAACTCATGGGATGAGTTCAAACAGCACTGGGGATGAAATCTCTAGGCAAAGATGAGACTGCTTCTTGTGAGCTATTTGGAGTATTTTCCTGTGCCTCTGCAGGGCTCCTGGCCTCTCAGAGCTGACCTGAGAATGGAGATGGACATGGAGTGGCTATGTGGCCATTCCTGGACAGTGGGAGAACTCCCATCCTCGACCAAATTCGAGCAGAAATTGGGATCTGAGCAGAGCGAGGCTGCTCACTTGCACGGGGTGAGCACCCTGTGTCCACACCAGGTTGTGGTTTATTCATTATTAAATGCTGCCAGGCAAGGAACATGGGAAACAGAGAGGAGGAGGAGGCAAGGTAAGGATGGTTTGATAGCATCTTCCCTTTGATAAAGCTGCTGCATAAATCCCTTGTGCGCAGCAGTCAGTCAGAATAGAGGTGTTTGTGACTTAGAGGATGTCTCCTCAGGCTTGTCTTTGACTGGATGGACTCAGGGCAGCCCAAATCTGCACGAGAGACATCGAGACAGCCTTGCTCACAGCTCACCTCCTCAGCAGCTGTCTCAGCAGGGAGCACTAACACACCTCAATGCCTCTGTAACGTACCCTGAAATCATGAGCCAGCAGAAACACAGAAGTCTTGTGTGTGGTTGCAGTGTGTGGGTCTGGCTGGTTCGAAATCCATCTTGGTTTGCTGAGGACAGGCTGTCTGGCCAGCAAGAGACAGGAGTTACCCCTCCTGAAGGGCAGACAGCACACAGACACACCAGGAGACATAGCAGAGCCTTGGCCTCTCTCCCTTGTGCTGTGCAACATGTACACAAGAGAAATTCCCCCACAAAGTGCCTGGGGACTGCTAGCACCCACCCAGTGAAACTTATCCTGCTGGAAACTGATTCACTTAAAAATACAGCGTGTGAGCAGAGGCACTTCTAGAGCATCCCATGTGGATGTGTCCAAGTGGAAGGAAGAGCAGCTTGCTAAGCAGAAAAGGTCTGGCAGCAGTTGGTGTCTGCATCTCTGCAGGCATGGGGGAGCTACCCCTGGAGTAGAGAAGGATGGAGGAAGCTGTGGGGACAGCAACACCTTCCCAGCCCCAAGGGGCTGCTTTACCCACTGTGCTGGCCTGGCTGACCTGTGTCTCTGGGCCTTGAAGGGCTGCCAGGCTGTCCAAAGTTGTATCCAAGCAGCCTGTAAGTGATGTTCAGTGTTGCAAACACAAGCCATCAGGTCCTCAGAGTTGCAGAGACTGGAAGCTCTGAGTTGTCCATTTGGGATTCCTGTCTTCAAGCTCTGTCTTCTCACAAAATATGAGTGTGTTTTTATGAAACCTGTGATTCCAGGCTGCTGCAGGGCTCCAGAGGCTCGGTTTTTAAGAGCACCTACTGTACTTTAGGTGCAACAGGCACCCAGGATAAATTTCTCTGTGTTAAACCACTCCCTGTGGTTGCTGTCAAAGCTGCCCTGGGGCTGTAAAAAGCAATCACGGTATTGAAACAGTCTTAAGTTGTTCCCAGTGAAAGATGCTGGGCTAATTCAATTAAAGGCCTAGCGCAGATGGATTTAGGAGCTAGGGTGGAGAATGAAAGAAAGAAGAGAAAGGGAGAGAGATCCCTGTGGAGGCAGGGAGTAGTGCTCCCTGGGCTCTAAGTCCATCACCTAATTGCCCTGTCCTTTGAATCAAAGGGACAAAGACTGCTCCTTGCCTTCTGCCCCCAGCACAGCCTTTTCCGGGGTAGAGGTTTGGGGCTGCTCCCTCTATGTGTGCAAGGAGAGAGCTGCTTAACTCCTCTTTGGCCTCAAAGGATTTCCCATAATCCTGACCTCTCCCTGTGCTGCTCAGACGCTGCTGCGGAGAGCAGGGCGTTAGTGCTGCCTCTAATCCCACCCCACCACTCTGCCCTCCTCAGGGGGCACTCACCCCCTCCTCAGCCCCTGTGTTTGGGATTGAAAGGTTCGTAAAAGCCTTTAGAGCTCAGTTCAAGAGGCACATTCCTCAGGACACAGACCACTCCCCGGGAGCCAGATTGCAGTGGCGAGAATGGTGCTCTCCTAGAAACCCTGCTCAGATGCTGAGGTGACCAGGGTCTACAGCAAGCACCAGGGCTTGCTGGTAATGGAGCTGGATCTCCTGTTTTCTTCTTGGAAAGCTCTGATGAACTGTTTCCAGCTCCTTCTGTGGGATTTTGTCCCAGGAGCAGCAGACAGAGCCCTTGCAGGATGGTTTCATCTGGCTAAGGAAGCTCTGCCATCGGATTTATGTCTCATGCTGCTGAGGCGCTATTGCCAGGCACAGCTTTTCCCACACAGAAGTGTTTTCTCCCTTGCAAAGCCTGGCAAAGAACATGCTTTGCTGAGGAGCAGGAAGCACAGATCAAAGGGACTGTCTGTCCGTGGACTTTTCTGTAATTTTTCATGTGGTTAATTGCTGTCCATTGATGTGTGAAGCCCTGAGCAGCATTTACCATGAGAGGAGAGGCTGGCTGGGCTGTCAGACAACTACTTAGGTTGATTCAAGGATACCCAGAAGAAAAACTAGGGATGTATGTCACCCTGTATATGATGACTGGAAAGGCTGGAGAAATGTGGTGTCAGGGCTGCAGGATGGTGGGAAATGGGACAAAGAGGATGTTTCCTCCATGGTTTCCCGGCAGTTCTTCCTGCCTGCAGTGTCTCAGGCTGGAAAGCAGAGAGGCGAATTCATGGGCAAGCGGAGTTTTCAGTAGGGAGGCAACTACAAGAGCAGGCCAGGTACGAGCTGGGCAGGAAATGGAGTAGCACTGTGGCCCTCATGGAGGTCACTGATAGCAGAAAGGACACACAGCATGTCCCCAGGCTGGGACCAGCAGAGCAGTGCTCCTGGTGTCAGTGACTGCAATGGAGAGCAGAGATGAGGTCACCCCGTGAACCACAGCTGCTCAGCTCCATCCTCCTGCCTGTGAGCTGCTGCTCTGGTCAGGCCCAAGACTGGACCTAGGTGCTGTGTGAAGCATTTTCCATGCATATGCAATGGTGTCATTCAGCTGGCAGAACTGCATCTGCTGGTCTCTAACAGGCACAGGTGGGTGACACACAGCACCTCTGCTCATCTCTGCAGCTGTAACATGGGTGGCCATGGAAGAGGGAGGTACTTAGAGGCTTGAAAACTACTTTTTGGACAGCAGGGGAGCCTGTGGACAGGGTGCATATGCCAGCCTGAATGCTCCCCAAGCCCTGCAGTGATGCCTGCAAGCCCTAAGACTTTTTTCAGGAAGACAGCATTAGTAGTGATGGGGAGAAAACACTGTAGTCTGCACTGCAGTGGAGACTGGAGCATCTTCTACAAGGGGTGTGGAGAGAGATTCATGGTCTGGATTTATATGGCTTGAGCTGTTTGCTCACTGCAGTTCCCTTTGCCTTCATCAAAGCTTCCACCATCCACCCCACCGGAGGGCCTCATGACATCCCAAAGGAGTCATCGGACCTGCTAGGAAAGAGCAGGCTGCAACGTGAGGATTCCTCCTCATCTGAGACACTCCTCCAGGGTCAGGACAGCTCAGGGACATTTCAGGAGTGCTGCAAGCTCTCGGTGATGCTGCGGAGCTGAGTCAACCCTAAATGAATCCACATGGTCAGTGTCAGGTTGTGGCTGGATATAAGTTAGGGAGTCACACTCGGCACGTCCGGTGGCCGAGAGCTCTTTGTGTCTTCTCATCTGGGCTGTGGAAGGCTGCAGAGATCAGGTTTCTGAGGTGCTCTGGGCTGTTCACTTGGGACACCCATGTGTGAAGCTGCGGGGTAGTTTTTCTGCTGCCAGCCGTGCTTCACTCAAACACCACAGACTGGGCTCTGAGGAGATGGGGACATTTTGGACTTGGGCCATACCAGCACATTCAGCTGCAGATGGTTACAGGAACAGATAACTGGTCCTGCAGAAATTC
Source organism: Origma solitaria (assembly GCA_013397895.1). Classification (NCBI taxonomy): domain Eukaryota; kingdom Metazoa; phylum Chordata; class Aves; order Passeriformes; family Acanthizidae; genus Origma; species Origma solitaria. The sequence continues at coordinate 504,419 of VZRL01001446.1, read as the reverse complement.
CAGGAAGTCTGATCACCCTGGAACATAGATCCTATTCACATCGTCTGTAACCTGAGAGCAGCTCTTCGGAGCTGGGATTAGTAAAAGTATTTGGCTTCACCTGCCCTACTCCTAGGGAACTGGTGGGCCAGTGCTAAACCCCTGTCTATGGGGAAGGAGAGGGAGGGTTTTCTGCAGGCTAACATTGGTCCTGGCATGAGAGAAACTCACTTTGTTCTGCTAATAGCCATGGAGAGGTGTGAGCAGGGGCTGCACCTGGATAATTCCCTGCCAGGATCACTGAGGACTACGAAATTTGTAGGTGATGGGTCACATGAACACCTTGCACCCCCAGACTTGTCTGCAGGGTCAGCCATATGCATAGATGTGCTCTTGCTTTACCACCCTGAAATATCACAGGCAGCAGAGATGTGAAAAGCCAGGGGTTGCGTGGTGGGATGGGGTAAACAGGGTATATGAACAGACTGGCCTGTAGAGTAGGGGAAATGCTGAAATCTGCACCTGGAAATTGTCCTTTCCTTTGCTGAGTGTATCCTGCTCCACTAGAATAGGCAGAGACCTGTTCCTGCCTGGGCAGGGAGATGCGCTATGCCCACCGCTAAAGAGGTGAGCACAGATGTGTGGGAAATCCCTGCCTGTCTCTGAAGTTTGCATCACTGCCTCCCAGGAAAACAGAGATGAGAAATTGCCTGGTGTCAAGCAGTCAAGTGGGAAAGTTTCAAGACAAGCTGAAACTGTACAGAAAGACACAGGGCATAAGGAACTCACCATGGCTGGAGCCAAGTTAGGTGCTAGTGGTCCCTGCTGTCTAAATTTCTGTCCCAGAAGACAGGTAAATATGATACCAGGTTTTTGAAGTAATGACCTAGGAAACTAAAGGTCACTGAACAAATTATCAATATTATAATAGAAACTTAACTTAATAGACATGTACATGTTCATCTGGAAGAAGGTGGTGATGACTACTTGCTGCAGAGGTGGTGCATCTCCAGGGCAGCAAGCTGAAGGAAGAAACTTTTGTAAATCAGGGAGAGTCACTTGGAAAAGGTACTTGGTTTTCCAAAAGCACCTGACAAGCTCCATCACTGAAGGGTCCTCTTTTGTCACAGCCTGAGCAAGAATGTAATTTTGTAGGCTAGAACAGGTGAAGAAGCTGATTTGCCAAGGGGATATGCCAGTAGGTGTAAACCCAGCTAAAGGAAGGGTCTTTCTACTGTGTGTAACTCATGCGTGAGTTACACACATGTGTAACTACTGTGTGAGTAGCACTCACTGCCATGCAGGGTTGGTGAAAGCCAGGTGCATTAAAGGCTCTGAAAAGCAAGCAGATAAAACAATGGGGGACAAATTAATCCACCATCCACTGTCTGGCAGGTGGGAGGTATCCAAAACAGAGCTGGGACATGCATTTCAGTTTCTATGATGTGCTGACCCATGTCATGTCCTACTGGCTTGTGAGGAGGACGTGGGGTGAGTGACCTCAATTTTTCTTTGTGCCCCATAACTCCACCAGTTGTATTCTGATGTCACTTGGGCTTTTATTGGCATTTGTCTCTCAAAGACCCATTTTGCTTATGGCTGATCTCAAGGCTGGATGCAGAGGCATCCCTGTGCTGCTGAATGCTGCTGGGGCTGGGGCTGACTGTGGGGCAGGGCATGCACATGAGGAAGTGAAGGGAGCTGGCTGGTGTGGTACTCAGGGAGCCTCTGGAAGAGCTCAGGAATGATACTCCAGTGGCTCAGGCCCTGAAGAGCTGGGGATCCCATGGGGATGAGGAAGGATTTCCAGGGAGATGGATGCCCCTTGAGCACTGGCAGTGCTGCTGCCCCAGCAGTTTCCTTCCTGGCAAACCCTAATGGACAGCACTGGCCTCTCTGAAACCTGAGGCCACACCGGGTTGATAACAGTATCGGGGAGATGGCTGTAGGGTCAGAATACCAGCCCCAGACCCTGCCATACCAGGAGGGCTTCCAGACACTCAAAACCATCCGTCAGAGATGCTCAGCTGAATGGCAGGCGCTGGAGAAGACACGCATTCAGGCCAGGCCATGGGGCCACGTATTTGGGGAGAGACAAGCCTTTAGATCAGCTGCCAGACAAAGGTGGGCAGGCTTGAGTGCTTTGCTCCAGCAGACAGGCCTGTAGTGCAGTTGGCCTGGGGGTAGCAGCTGCATTAATCCTGACCCTGTTCTTTATCCACGGTTCTGTCTGAAAAAAAAGTGTGTGCCTTGTACACCCTCCTGAGCTATTTGTTCCCTGCTCTGTGCAAGGTGAAGAGTGTGGCACAGAGGGACAGCTCTGATGCACTGGTCTGTCCTGCCAGGAACTTGCTGCAGGATTGTGGTGGTGCATCCTCCACCCCAAGCTCAGATCTATGGCCAAACCCAGGACAGGGTTTTGATAGCAGGATAGTCAGCCTTGATCCCAGAAAAGCAGTGCTCCACCAGGTCCCCAAGTCACTTGTTCTCATATCTTACTGCTTTCCCTGCTGCAAAGCATGTGTGCCTGCTGCTTCTGTTCTCTGCAGAGCCAAAACCCACCTGCTCTCAAACACCTCCTTGCAGGTGTGCAGCTGAGCCACACCTTGAGCATCTCTCTGATAACCCAAAGCTCCTGCTGCCTCTCACTTGGAGACAGCTTTTCTAGACCTTTATTTGTGCTTGTGTTCTCTCCTGCGTTTCTTCCACGTTGTCAACAAATTCTTTGAAGTGCTGACAGCGGAGGTGCCAGTATGGCAGCGATGGACTTGCTCCTGCCGTGCTCAGGGATAGGCTGCTTCCCCTCTATTCACTGTCCTTCTGCTAAAGCCCCTAAGACTGTTTGCCAGCTAAGCTCTCTTTTGTCCTGGGAGCTTATGCTCAGCTCAAGTTGTTTCCACAATTGCCTAAGGCCCTTTCAGTGCTGCTGCTTTCCAAGAGAAAAGACCAGCCTTGTATGTGTGACCCCCAGTCGTCCTTCCTTGAGTTATTTGGCCATGTTCAATACACAGGCCTTGTAAGCCCAGCTTCCCATCGAGTCCATACAGTGGAAAATGTACCTGCTGGTGGCACAGTTTGTAATGCACTCACCTTTTGATACTGCACAGGACCCTTCATATAACATAGCATCTGGCCTGGCAAGCTCAGGAGGGATGGATTTGGGTTTGAATGACCAAGTTGATAACAATATGCCACAAACAGTGCAATAAAAGGGATGTATTCCAGCCCTGCAGAAAATCCACTGCTGCTGTGTGTGGTGCTGTTCAGTGTCAGAAAGGATGGAGGAGAACTAGGCTGGGAGAAAGGTACTGAGTATGATCAGAGATGTGGTATAGCAGCATGAGGTTATGCTGGTCCAAGAGCTGGCCAGCATCAGGAGCCTGGTGCCTTGGAGAACTGAGCATTTTGTTACTTCAGACCTCTATGTTTCTCCATCACCCCAAAGTAGTCACTAGGATGGAGTTACTCACAAGTGCTCTGGGTCTGAGCCCCTGCCCATTTCACATGAGCAATTTGCACCAATGATTGATTAGGTTACCTGGTCACAGATGTAGAGAGTGTTGTGTACATATGCTGATACTGAGCTAAGGACTGAATCAGTGGCTCAATGAGCTCCGGGTTTTGGCTGCTTGGGAGCTGCTCCTTGTCCATCTATGCTTGGGGAAGTCTCTCGCCTCCAGGCAGGCTGTTCCCATGAGAGCTGTCCATGCCATGACAAGGAGAAGTAAAAGGCTAATTTATATATCACCCGCTCCACCCAAGTGTGGGGAACACTCGTTTGGTGGCCTCAGTGTTCTCAGTGTGGACTCCACCTCAGCCAGACTACAGGAAAGACATATCTCTGTGACCACTGGAAAGCAGGATCTTTGGTTTTAAGAGGACAGATTGCATCAAAGCAGGCAGAGTCAGCTAGAGGGAAGCTGATCGGTCACTGTCCCCAGAGGTTATCACTCTGGATGGCCTCTATGGACAGTGGCAGTCTGCACCAAGCCTTGACAACTTTTCCAATCCTACTGTGTAGCACCATTTGACTTTGGGATAAGCTGGGATGCTGCCAAGGGACTGAAGGTCAGGGACCAGGGTCTCGTCAATCAGGCACTCTGTCATTGCTTGACGAGAGCTTTCCCCTGCTACCGGAGGCATCTCTGACCATAAACTCCTTGGAGCTCGGCAGGGAGCTGCCATCCTCTCCACACAGCCTGTTTCAGGCTGCCCATGCTGGGCTGATAATAAGTTTTCAGCTGCTTGATGGAGGCTTGGAGCAGAGATGAAACAGAAGGAAGCACAGACCTGAGAGCCAGGGGAATGGGTGATCACAAGGCTGAACATCTTTTTTTGGAGCGATAAGGTCCAGTTTTGTTCAGAGCTCTTCATTCTGGCAGCACCAGCCAGTGACTGAGGCAGCCTATTTCCTTTAAGATTTTGAAAGCTTCAGGAGGAATTTACTGGAGCAGGCTGACAGGTGGGCAACTGGGATCTCACACGTTGATTTGGACTGTTTCAAAGTGTCTGTACTTAAGGGATTAGGTTTTACTATGGCAAGGAAAAATTCACTAGGGGATGAGGCCCAGGTCTGGATCCTGGACCCTCTTCACAATACTCTTTCTTGCTCTTCATTTGGGTATTAGGAGCTGATGGGCTGACTTCATGATCCCTCCAACCCTGACACCAAAGGAAAGCTCCAGGTTTCCCAGTCCTCTTTGCCAGGTGCGAGAAATCACCATCTTCTCCTTCCTTCATGGTCCCTTCATGGCCCTGGGCTCAGTTCCATCAAGCTCTGCACCTTCCTCCTACCAAGGGGCTGCAAAGCATCCACATCTAAGGAAAATCCTCAGCTGGGACACACGCTGGTCCTGGATCCCAAAGAGCCTTTGGGTGAGAATGAATGAACTCTCCTTGTGAATGCTGCTCAGGTACTGCCCAGACAATTGACCACAAATATTTAATTACACTTGGAATTGTGTTTCTGCCAACCTGCTCTCTTGAGAATGCACTTTCTTAGGCAAACACTCAGGAAATCCACACTGTAAGCTCAATTGCTCCCTAAAAACAAATTTCTGAATCATTTAAGTAACCACTAGTGGTGGTAACTGGGGATCTGGCACCCAAGACAGAATCTTCAAAAGGCAGGGTTCCCCTCTTGGAATGGGTAAGTGGGTCAAACAGCTCATCTTGCCTGGTCTTCAGCCCCTGCTGCCTCATCCTCTTGTCCCATAGGTTGGTGAGGGTCACACCTGAGTTGAAACCATTTCTTTGGAGTCTCTGTCCTTCTTTGATGTGTTTCTGCTTCTGTGCTGGCCTGATCAGGACGCCATGTGCACTGATGGTGACACAAGGAGCACTGGTCTAGATGTAGGCAGGATCCATCGAAGTGGCTGCCTCTGGCTAGACGTTGATCTCCGAGATGTGGACATGCTTCTTGCTTGTCAGTCCCCCAGCCTGGTGCCTTTCCATGCCCTGGCACCCTGGGTGAGCCTGGGTCACCCAGTGCTCAAAACCTTCCCAAGGGTGGCTGCCTGAGTGACCTACTCCAGGTCATGGCTGATGGGGCATTTCCCTGGATGGAAAGACTCAGAGCCCAGCCCTGCCTTTGCCTTTCAGAGCCAGCTCAGCCAGTGGGGGGAGCATGACCTTGTGACTCCCCACAAATCCCAAATTAATTAATCCCAGGGACACTGGGGCAGCATGAACAGCCTGTTTGATTTCTCTGCAGTTTTTTCCTGGGGCTCAAAGGGATTAGTGCAGGCGGGAACAGGGAAATATAACAAGGGGCTCAGCTTTCAGCTTCCACTCCCAGCCAGCAGACTTCTGTTCTTACCAGAGGTATTAACAGCAATAATCCACAATGTCTCTGAGCATTATCTGTGTGCAGCATCCTCTTCCTCTCCCCCCTGCCCTTGCATGTATGCTTCCATGCTCAGCTCACCAGTGTGTGTTCATGTCCTGCCTCATGAACTTGTCCCATCCTTGTTCCTCCCTGACACACGCCCCATGCACATCCTTTCCCCTATATCCTGTGGTGTATGCAATGCCCCACACAGAGCCCACCTAAATTACTATGGGGCCATGCACTTCTTGCATATCTGTCCCTGTACAATCCATTGATGCACTCCCACACACACATGAATACCTCCCCGGGGCTTGAGCATGTCTGCATCCGTTCCTCATGTGTGCACATCTCACTCATGTAAACTCACATGGGCTCACAGTTTGTCCATCACAGTCTCATCATCCTCCTCACATGCTCTGCACCAAATTCTGTCTCAGCTCTGCATGGCCAAACTGCTCATGCTGTAGTCTGTGGGCTCATGCCATTTCTCTTAGGCCATTCTTCCACAACTTCTTGTGGAGAGAGTTGGGCATGCTGGTCCCCAGGGAGAACGACACCATGAGAGTGGTGTTCCAGAGTCAATATATGATGTTCAAATCCTCTGTTAAAAGGAATTTTGTCACAGCTTGAGCAGGTACCAAATGCAAGAACCCATTTTGGCTTGGTATCATCTCAGTGCAAAGAAGCCTTTGATGGAAATGGCTGAGCTGCCACCATCTGCTTCCTCCAACAGATCTGTGAGCACTGTTGCTGTTTGTCACCTTTTAGAACCCTTGGGGTAGCTGGGATCAGAGGGCGTCTCTGTGAAGCAGCAGGCTTGGGCATCTCTGGGAACCCTTTGGGCCACTCAGCTGAGTCACTGGCTTCAGTGCCTGGCCATGGCTGCTGAGATCCCAGATAAGAGGGAGTTGAGGATGGATGGATTTAGTGTCCCCTGAGCACCATTCATGCTTTGTATCCAGTGCTTAGTCACCCAGACAGGAAGAGATGAAGACCCAGAGTGTCCTGAGCACAGAGTCAACCTTACGATAAGGGAAGCAGAAAAATGTGGACTAGACAAAAGTAATGGGATTTTGTTAAAACATGAATCACAGGGGCATGAGAGGTGTCCCCTGAATGGGCAGGGAGGAATGACCTGCTGATAACTCAGAACAGATGCACAGAAGATCTCATTCCTGCGTCTGTTGCTATTAACCAACAGCATATGACACATGCAAACACAATATCCCCTGCTCCATGAGAGAAGGGGAGAAACCAGTGAGAGCGAAGCAGAACTCTCCTAAACATGATCAAATTCCTTACAATGTGGATTTCCTGAGTGTTTGCCTAAGAAAGTGCATTCTCAAGAGAGCAGGTTGGCAGAAACACAATTCCAAGTGTAATTGAATATCTGTGGTCAATTGTCTGGGCAGTACCTGAGCAGCATTCACAAGGAGAGTTCATTCATTCTCACCCAAAGGCTCTTTGGGATCCAGGACCAGCGTGTGTCCCAGCTGAGGATTTTCCTTAGATGTGGATGCTTTGCAGCCCCTTGGTAGGAGGAAGGTGCAGAGCTTGATGGAACTGAGTCCAAGGCCATGAAGGGACCATGAAGGAAGGAGAAGATGGTGATTTCTCGCACCTGGCAAAGAGGACTGGGAAACCTGGAGCTTTCCTTTGGTGTCAGGGTTGGAGGGATCATGAAGCCAGCCCATCAGCTCCTAACACCCAAATGAAGAGCAAGAAAGAGTATTGTGAAGAGGGTCCAGGATCCAGACTTGGGCCTCATCCCCTAGTGAACACACACTACGTAGGGAGCTTGAATGCTGGGCTGGAGTGGATGCCTGGACTGAAAGCATTGCACTGCACACCTTTAGCGCTGATCATGAACATGACGTTGTGGCCTTTGTGCTGCAAACACATGAAATAACTAAAATACCCCCAGGAAGCTCCTGAGCTGACCTTACAGATTTTTTTGTTTCAGTGGATGAATGAAGGGTTGCCCTGCTGCTCTCCCGTGGGCGTTTCCCGAGGACCGAGTTTGAGGGAAGGCTTGTTGTGACCAGCAGGTATGACATTGTTGAGCACAGGGTGGGGGGTGACTGGAGGTGATGGACACAGTGCAGGATGGAGAGAGTAGAAACTGAATCCTGAGGAGCACATGGATGCATCGTGGGGCCTACCCAGTGAGCTTGAGACTGCTGGGAAGCTGCTGCAGGAGGGACACTACCAACTTCCTAAAAGAGAAAGTTCCCCAGCTAGAAAATTTTACTTTAATGCTTTTCTTCTCAGGAAAAAAAAGTTATTTTTCTTGTCTCAAATAGCCAGTGGAACTTACAGGATAAGGTGGAAAGTCCAGTTTCAAACTCAGCTTTTCGGCTTTCATTTCAAAGCCTTTCTTCTGAAACTGGAAACAGGAAGTTTTCCCTCTTTCAGTTTGCTTCTGAGGGCAGTGAGATGACCCATGTCCTGGAGTTTGGCTTTTCTGTTTCTCCCCCATTTTATTTCCCCTTTGTTTTCTCCAACTGCAGGAAACTTATCAAGGAGGAATAGGAGCATTAAAACCAGTCACCTGGTGACTTGTCCTGTACTGCTGAAATTTTGAGACATTTCAACTGGAAAAGAACCAAGAAAGAAGAAGGGAGCAATGAAACTGGTGATTTATCAGAAATAAACTTCTCAGAGGCCAGCATTTGCATTTTCATTAATCTTGAACCAAAATAACTTTTCTGATTTGCTTCACATCAAAATTTGCTTCTCCAAAGGGAACATTTTCTAATAGAAATGATCTCACTTTAATATTTTGGCAGGATTTTCCTGTGCATTTTTTCTGCTTGGAACTGCGCTAATGTGGGGCAATAAAAGATTACGGACTGGTGAGCTGCGTGGGTGCTGAAAGGGCTGAAACTGCTGCTCTGTAGCTGCAAAATTTACTTGGACATGGAACCAGTGGAGCCTCTGCCAAGGTTTTGCCAGGCCAGGGCTATGAGATGTTGGGAGCACTTGGTGCTGCCTCCACTGCCTGATGAAAAACCTTCTCAAGGAACTCTGTGGGGAGATATTTTAAAGCAGGACCCATTTCCCTAGCCAAGAGGGAGCCTAGGAGCAATGGTTCATGGAAGACGAATGTACCCAGCTCCCCCCAGCCAGCGGAGATCGAACAGCTGCAGTTTTCCTAGGAATTTTCATGGGTACTTAGTGCCGAAGGGCTGCAAGAAAGGGTTAAAGTGTTTTCAGTTACGCAGAGCACAACAAACAAAGGGGATGTGGTAATCCCTCCTGCCACAGAGTGAAAAGTTCACTTGATATGCTACTTTACACTGATTCTCACAGACTCTGGGATTAAACAGGACACACTCTGACATCCAGGTTTTCTAGCAAAGGGCTCCAGCCCAGCCTGCTACATTCACTTCATATTTGGGAGCATATCCTCTGAAAATCCTGCTGACAGATGAAGAGCAGGAAGACAGCCAGTTTCCCATGGAACAATAACTCCATGCAAACCACATCTCCTGGCGCCCAACCTGGCCTTGGCTGGGGCGGCGGCTGGGGATGTCGGCTGGAGCAGCATCTCTGGGTCCCTGCCAGGCCCCAGGTGCAGTCCACCAGGATTGTCCCTCTAGTCCATGTCATAGAGTTTTGTTTTTATGCCCTGTCTCCCTGCCAGGCTTGGGGGCTGTGCCACAGAGTTACCTGCCAGTTACGGAGCTGTGGCTGAGCTCAGGGGCAGAGGATGCAGGAGCCTAGAGCTGGGATGGAGGGGGATAGGCAAGACGCCTTGTTCTATGGTTGGGCTGGGATGCTGAGCGAGCTGCTCTCCCTGGGTGCCCCATGCCTTCCTTATTTTCATGCTTCTATGTCTTAAAAGATTCTTGCAGAGTGTTCTCATGTACAGGGACAACTGAGACAACTCCCCTGGTTGCAAATCTCTGTCACTGCTGTCTGGTCCACAACAATTCAATGGCCAGTGGCACACGAGTACAATCAGGACATTTGTTTATATGGGATGTTTGATCTATTTGGCAAAAATTGACAATCTGACTGCTGGGGAGGGCAGACTTCTTTCTACTACACAGAGACCTGGGCCCTTCTGGTGTTTTGAGTTTGCGTGGCAGGGTCAACCCAGCTTTCCCTGTGCTGAGAGATGTTGCAGTGGCATTTTTGAATTAATTGCTTTTTCTTTCTTTCAGATGAAACAATGAAATTTTTCTCTGAAAGCAGATGTGTTAATGAAATGGACTAATTCAGGTGAAAATCTGATTGTGTCTTGAAAACCTCCCTTTGGTGCATAATTTCTGACCAGTTTTTCTATATAAGCCATTCAAAGGAACAAGGTTCAAAACTCCTCTCTTGCTCAGTCCTTCAGCTATTTACATGCTTTGGGGCACCAGCATTAACTCCTCTGCCAGATTCTGCCCCAGTGGATGTGAGAGTCGGAGAGAAGCATGGTACCCATGCCAAGGGGATGCCACACAAAGTCCCTGCATAAGCTTGCCCACTCTGCTGTTCCCAGTTGCTCCTTGGAGAAAATACTTTGGCTTTGAAAACAAGAAGAACAAAGACAAAGGTTTCATGGAGACATGTTTACCAAAAAGCTGCAGCCTGCAGGGTTGTTTTGATCAGCACTGGTGAGAGGCTTTGCTTTGGCCCCAAACTGTGCTGTGGTCATGCAGAGGATAAGCCAGGGCAGCCATGCTTTCAAAATTAAAAAAAAAAAAAAGTCAAAAAAAGTTACCTTTTCCCTTCAGAGACATCCAAAAGGATTTTGCTCCAACATCTCTAGGGCTGAGATGAAGCCCAAAATTCAGTTCAAGTCACAGCAGTGGTCCCAGTGTTACCCAGTGTGCTTTTACATTCACCTCTAGGTGTCAGGGGTAAGAGTATGTCCTGTACTGACCCTTCAGCTCTGAATGGAGAGATCTTTAAAATGATCTTCTCTCCTCTCCTTCTAGACCACTGCAGTGTACAGCAGTTGGGGATGACTCCTGCTGGTATCCAGAATGTCACTGTCTCTGAACCAGGAAAGGACTTTGTCCGGATGAGACACCAGAGTGCTGTGGATATGCCAAGTCCAGAAGGGTGGGACGGGATGGGGGGAAGCTCTCAACCTGCAAGAACCACAGACCTGGGATCTCCTGGGCCATTCTCAAGACAGTCCCCACGACCTGCTGCAGGTATCAGGCACCCCCACTTCCCACACCCTCACCCCATGGCTTGGCTGATGCTGCAACCCAGCCTGTCCAAAACAACAGGACCTTGATCCAGCAGAGCCCAGGGAAAGCAGGGCTTGGGCCTTGTCCTGCTCCATGCTTTGCGCTCCTGACCCACACTAGTGAAAAGCTGAGCCAAGGGGGCTGGAGGCTAGCAGACCTTGCCTCAGAACAAATGTCACAGGGCACAGCCGCACTTGGGATGCTCTCAGGATTAATGGGGTGGGGCAGTGTGGGGCAGCTGGGGCTTCAGACAGCCAGAGCCCCCCGGCTGCCTTCCCACTGCTGTCCCCTGCCTGGGGGAGGAGAAAGTGCTTGCTAACCTCCAGCTGTCTGTCCTGTCCAGGGTGACTCTAGTTAGGGAGTTAGTGGAGCACTCTAGTTAGGGAGTTAGTGGAGCAGTGAATTACAAATTGCATCCTTCCCCTGCCCCTTACTCCTCCTCTCCTGATCTCTGTCCTTCCCCCATACCCTCCATCCCTTGCCTCTTTCCAGCGTGGTCCACCACACTCTACCTTCTCTCATGAAACCTTGTCCCTCCCCCTCAGAGTGACCCTCCCCACCCCCCATCATTATCACAGGGATGTGACATGAGGGAAGAAAGGGAGAAACAGATTGAACTGGTAGGGAAGTAAATATGAGAGAAACCTGCAGCTCCTGTCTCTTCAGGAGCTTCAGGAGAAGATCTGGCTTCCAGGAACAAGGGAGATTTGGAAGGAATTGACCACTAAGGGCATTTCCTTCCAGCTGAAAAATCTCCTGGAAGGATAAGACCCCATCCTAAAGACGGCCTGTGGACACTTCCCTCCACCAAGGCCTTCCCAACCCCATGTCAGCTGAGGGTAGACACACAGGCACTGTGAGAGCTGGCTGTGGGTTCTGAGCCCTCGGGTCTCCATCCTCCAGCAGCACTGCACCAGCCGGGGTTTTGGAGAGCGCCCGGCAGTGCTGGAGGGGGCAGCTGCAGCTGGGTGTCAGGGGATGGGTGCAGGGAGGAAGGGGAGCTGCACAGCTCCCAGCTGGGGAAGAATGCTTGAGGTTTTGGCTGGACCTCAACAGCAGTTCTGCTGGCAGCACTGGTCTGGGAAATGCACTGTGCCTCCTCCTCCAGCCAGATCCAGCCTGATCCAGGCCCCCCGCACAGCTACTTGTGCTACTGTGCTGCCAACCCCACAGCAAGCGGCTGCAGCGCTGGGCTGATGCCACACACACAGATGGGTGCCGGTGACCCACCTCCCTGTCCCTGCAATGGGGGAAGGGATGCTGAGCTTGGACACTGTTCTTGCATCCTCAGCCGGGGGGTCTGGAATGCTTTTGAGGTCAGGATGGGGAGCCAGCTGGGCTGAGGTGCTCGTGGCTGCCCAGCCCAGGACCTGAACAGGGCAGCAGGATGGGAGCAGCACACAGGATGGGTTTCTGCCTTGTCCCCTGTTGCGCTGCCGGGAAGTACTCAGGTGCTGCAGGTGAACAAGTGGGAACAGACCCAGAGGAAGCCTATCTCCAGCTCTGTCTGAGTCCCAGTGTTTAGCTGACAGAGCCCCACAATCTCCACAGCTGAGTGGCCTCATAATGCTCCAGTGTCATGGCTGAGCGAGTGCTGGGGGATGTGGGAACAGCTGCTGGACAATGCTGGGCAGCTGTGCGCTTTCACGCTGGGTAATACACCAGAACCACACTGCAGAGGGCTGCTGGCCTGCCTGTTCCTATGGAAACTCCTTTCAAAGGAGAAAGACAGACAAACACCCACCCAGTGATGTTGGGTGCTGGCAGGAACCGGATGCTCTTGCAGGCCCGGGGCTGGCTGGGCTGATTGCAGCAGCTGCTGTGACCCCAGCGTGAGGCTGCGCGGAGCACAGCCAGCCAAGGGGGTGATTTCTGTGTGCTTGAGCTCCCTGGAAGGACTTCTGCTGTATCCCCCAGTCCCGGGCAGCAGTGAAGGGAGTTAAATAAGGAAATGAGTTATTGAAGGAGAGGAGTCAGATCACAGCCCTCTCCCAGGATTATGGACTGGAGCACCATGGCAACAGGAGGGATGATGTCTGGCCATCTACAGTTGTGCAGGCAGTCACAGGATACCAGAGAGAGCAAGGGAAGGTTTGGAAACAGGATCTGATATGTCTCATTTCCTAGTTCATGGCATTTTCCATCCCTGCAGGTGAAAGGATGCTCTGTGCCAGGGTAGTTATCCAGCACTCTGCAGGTGGAGCTGTGCTCAGGGAGTATGTCTCTGCCACAGAAGCTTCACCCTGCATCTGCAGTCCAGGCAGAAAGATCCCTGCAAAGAGCCCTGGTGGGGTCTGCAGGTGGCTGGCATGGATGCAAGAGGGACCACATGGCATGAGAGAGGGGACATAAGGAGCAGGGCTCTGTCTGACTGTATTTTCTGCAGGGACCAGACCATGGGGAAACCCCTTGAATTTCCATAACAGGATGGTGGTTAAGTGTGGCAACCATTGGTCTGCCTCAGTAAGCAGATCTGTAGATCAGGGGAGGCAGGCGTGACCTTGGGGAGGAGCTGTCCTGTTCCCCAAGAAACTGGGGAGGTGTGATTAAGTCCATGACGTTGCAGTGTAAGCCTTCCCTGGCCCAGGCGGTGGCTACAGAGTGCTCAAGGCTTGGTGTGGAGGGCAGGGGTGTTCAAATGTCTCCCTTCCCCTCTCCTCCCTGGCATTTTGCAAACCAGCATGGGACAAGGCTGATGGCATCAGCCTCAGCAATGCCAGTCCTCAGACTGCCTGGTTTGGCTTCCCAGGGCGAGGGCAGGTGACAAACATCCGATGTGCCCAGTGTGGGCTTGAGCAGCAGTGCCTTGGGCCAGCTGGAATTGGAGAGTGTCCCATGCCACCCTCAGGACAGGGCAGTGTCACAGGGACACTGGCCTTTCAGAGTGGGACTCTCCTGGCCCGAGTGGGGACTGCACCATGTGGAAGGGGTGGCAAAGCTGCTGAGGCCTTACTGGAATTGGAGTGTGGAGGCACCTGCTTGGGCTGAAGCTAAACACAAGTAATGTAAGGCCATCAGGTAATGCCTGGGCTGCCAAACAGCTTCAGATGGGCCTTTGCATCAATGAATCCATTCCTGTGGGCAGAGAGGCTGCAAGTGATGTGGGTAAAGCCATCTCCTGGTCACATTTAATTCTGTGTTGGTTGGAATTCTGACTGCTTCTGAGGGGATGCTGGTCCATCAGTCTCCATCAGGATATGCACAGCATGCTCATCAGACAGGGATTGCACTCCTGCTTCATCACAAATTCTGGAACAACCTTGTCTTGGATATGGAAGGTGGTGAGAAAGTCCCTAACTAAATGAGTTTTAGAGAGAGGGAGATCAGGTGCTTCCAGGAAGATTGACATCTGCTAAAAGCTCAAGTGCTATTAACTGTTAACGAGGCTTCAGCAGCTTCAAAATGTCCGAGCACATGTTGGGGTTCTGCACTGGAATAACTCTCATATGGTTCCTGGTAAGCCCTCAGATACCTTGGCAGACAAGCATGTCCACAGGTGACAATGCTGCATGACCTACAGGTGCCCAAATCAGAGGCTCCCTGATGGTCTCAGCAAATTATTTTGAGACATGATGTCCTGTTGTCCCTTGAGAACCTTACAGGTGTCCTGCCAAGGTGATACAGCTGCCATGAGCTTAATTGTGTCAAGATTATTGAAAATACCCCAAGTCAGCTACACAAACTTGGGCAGACCTCAGCTGCAAGCTCATCCATTTCATCTTGAGTTTAGTTCTTTCATCCTTGAAATAGCCTAGTTGCGACAGAGCCAAGCAGCAATCACTTTTTAGCACACAAATGTCTTGTCATCTTGTACTGCAGCTGCCTGTGAAGCATTTGAGGGGTCCACAGAGACACCTTTACCTGCAAGGCTTTCTGCTGAAACAGCTTGGGCTGCAGAAGAAGATGGTTCAGCTCCTGTTGCCATGTGTTTTATCATGGGGATGGAGTCTTACCTGCAACTGTGTTACTTTGGGCAGGCTTAAATCTTATCTTTGCTTAATCCAATCACATCCAGCCTTGGAAGAAAATTGTCCTAAGACACCAGGACTAACTAAGAAATATTTCTGATGGACAAGATTCTATGAGTTCTTTTTGTAGGCTCAAGAGACTTCCATTCCAACAAATACTAAGTCAGGCAAAAATGCCAAGGACTCTGCATGGATGAATAAAGAGATCCTAGCCAAACTAAAACACAAAAAAGAAGCATACAGATGGCAGAAGTAAGGTTGGATAACTGGGACAAATACAGAAACATTGTCAAAGCATCAAGGATTGAAGTTAGAAAAGCCAAAGCCCAAGTGAAATTGAATCTGGATGGGAGTGTCAAAAACAACAGGATGGACTTGTGTGAGTATGTAGGCAACAGGAGTTAGAGCAGGTAAAGTGGTCAGCAATTGCTTGCCAAGGACATGGAAAAGGCTGAGTTACAAAGGACACATATGAGGCACATGATGGAGAAGAAAATCATCAAGAGTACTCGCCAAGAGGAAGTCATGCTTGATCAATGTGATTAATTTTAATGATGAAAGACTGGCCTTGTAGATGTGGGGAGAGCAGTGGACTTTGGCTGGACTTCAGCAAGACCTGTGGCTCTTCTTCCCACAAGATCCATATAGACAAGCTGAGTGAGCAGGCAGTGAGGTGGACTGAAAACTGGCTGAATGGCCAGCCCCATGAGTCCTGACCAAGTCCAATTGGAGGTCAGTAACTAGTGGTGTGCCCTAGGGCTCAGTGTGTTGGATTAAATCCGGATGCATGTCTTATCTCGCAGGAGCATGTCCATACCCAGCTGCTGAAAGTTGAGATCTTGTAGGGAAAGATTTGAGGAAAAGATCCATCATGCAAAGAGTGCTTGCCCAGGTGTTCACCACAGATTTCTGTAAGTCAGCAATAAGGAATATAGCCCTCCATAGAGTGATCCAGGTCATGCTAAGACAGATACTTAAAAGAGGTCACCACTGTCTATAAAGGGAGCTGAGGGATGTACTTAGATATGGGCTTTTAACTTTTGGGTATATGTGGCTGAGTGAAATGGAAATGGTGTATTTACAGACAAATACTCATAATTTCCAAGCCTGTGATAAATCCAGTTAATGCATGGTTACAAGTAGCTGATGGTTGCCAGCTGCCTCTCTCCAGCTAATTGCTGTCAGACTATTGGTGTGAGTCCAAATGGTGAGCTGCTCAGGGTGGGCGGTGGGTGCATGGAGTGGAGCAGACCCTCTAGAGTGAAGGAAAGAGTTAATTCTAGCTCTTTTGCATAACATATCCCTTGCTAATTTCCAGCTGCCTGCTAAGACTTGATTTTAAACTCCTTTTCCAGAGTGGGTATCATTTTCTGACAAGCTGTGAAGAAGCAGGCAAGTGTTAGCAAGGGGAAGTAGAAGTGGAGAATCGCCAAATATTGTCCTCAAACACAGCACAGAGGAATTGAGGACACCCCTCATGAAAGTAGCCTGGAGTGGGTTGGGTAGGAAGTGTCTGCCCTGATTGACCTACCCAACCTGTTCAAAGGTCTGGTCCCAAACGTGTCCAGGACTGCAGACCCCACAGAAGCACTTAGGGTAGGCTCAGCTGAGCTCAGGACCTTGCTTGATGCTGTCCTGCCTGTTATCCATCCCCTAGTAAGGGTCACCACCTTCCCTGTCCCACCTGTGGGATGCTTCCATCCAGGCTGTGATAAGCCCTGATCTGGCTCTTCCCAGAGGAGTTTCTGGAAAACCAGGGCTGGGTGAAAACTCTGCTGCTGGTGTGTCCCATTAGTGCCTGTTTTTCTATCTCACCAGGACACATGGTGGAGGCAAGGAGGAAAGAGCTAACAGAAGTGTGGGTTAAGGCCAGGCAGTCTGAGAAATCTGTGTAGGGCCCAGCAGGGACTGGTGGGCACTTGTGCCCCCTGGCCTTTCAGCATGTGCTGGGCAAAGCCCATTTACTCAAGCTGATCTCTTGCATCCTTCCCTCACAGGCTCTGCTTTCAAGTTAGCCCTACCGTGACTTGAGATCCAAGTGGCGTTTTCCCTTCATTGGGGTCCAAGTCAGAGCCACACCAGGGCTGCTTAACATGGGATGCGTTGGTGGGATGTTGAAGATATCCATATCCAGAACGTGGTACTGTTTCTTCTGTCCAGGTGAGCCATCTGCATCAGGGCTGGGAGCAGGACCTGGAGAAGACACGTGGGTCTCATGGGGATGGAAAAACATCCTCCAGTGTCCTATGCTGTGGTATCATAAGGGCTGCTTGATGGCATGAGCCCGTGGGTGGCAGGGCTGCTCCTCCCCCCTGACCTCCTGTGCCACAGACAGGAAAGAGAGCAGGCAGCAAGGGAGGGAGTGGGACGGGAGAGGAGAGAAGCCCTGAAATGGAGCAGGAAGGGAGGGGGCAAGAGCCTTGCAAGGGAGGCTCGGCAGGTTTTGGAAAGCACTGCATTTGCACAATCCAAGTGGCCTGAAAGGAGCAGTAAAAGAAGAGGGAGGGGCCGGGCAGCAGCTGCTGGGGAGTGAATGCTCCCCACTCCATTTCCTTTAGTCTGCCTTTGTCACCTGCCTACAATTAGCCACAATTTATCACCCCAGGAGTCTGCAGTAAGTCAATCGGCTGCCTGAGACTGCCCGCCCCGCTGTTTCCAGAGAGCAAGTCTCCTCTTTCCCATGGGCAGGCAATTAGGCAGCCATCTACCCTTTGTGTGGGCTCAGGGTGGGGGAGGCTGCTCCTTCCCTGCCGTCCTGGGCTCTCCGGCCAGGTGAGACCAGCTGTCCTCACTACCCTGATTGTCCTGCTGGGCAGTCACACTGCTTGTCACTGCCCTGCTGGTTGGTAATGAGGTCTTGGCACAGTCTTGGGGGAGAAGCAGACACTTTGGGATATGGTTCATCATACCTTGCAGGAGAAGGTCCAGGCAACCTCCATGTCAGGCATGGTGCAAAGGTCCCTCTGCTCCTCTCTCCACCATTTTACCCAACTTGTTTCGTGCTCTTGGGCTCAAGACAAGGGTCTTGGGCAAATATCTGTCTTCCCCTCATACAGAAGGAGATCATCTGGCTGGGCCTCATGATGAAGCCATGCCTCATGTGAGGCCTGCTAGGCTCAATGAGGATGCTGGTGCACAGTGAGGCTGTGATGACATGCCCCCAATGTCCAGCCTTGTGTGCCACTGAGACTCAGTTCCCACATTTTGCTAATGTTCCCTGCTATAGAAAAGCACCAACTGAGCATAAAGGCTGATAAGACAGTTCTTGACAGGACCAGTTTAGGGTAACTGCAATGGCAAAGGCTGCCCTGTCCATTCAGCAGGGCTCCAGGAGCCAGGCATTTTGCATACCTCTGTCTGTGCATCTCTATTGCAGACCTTGTCCTGAACTGCCATTCCCTTGGGACACTGTGTCCAAGGTATGGATGATGAAGGTAGGATGGTTTGCTCAGGTAGGGGAAAGCACAGGGAGGGAGCCTTAGACTTGCTGTTCTGCTCTCCACCCCTCCCCAACCCCCTGCCCAGACTATTACTTAGTGCTGCTGAGAACAGCAGAACTTTACACCTTGCACAGCTGCCACACTTCTGCCTGTTGGTACTTGGATGAGAGTGTAAAGGGTGCCCAGGCTGCTACAGACCCTCTAGCCCTTGTAATGTGCTCTGCCAGCCCCCACAGGGGACCAGGATGGGGGAAAGCCCTGCCTGTCTGTATCTCCCATCTTCACACAGAAGCCCTGTCCATAGGGATGCTTCTCATGGGCCCTGAAGGGACTGGGCTGGGACCACATGAGGCTGCCTGCTCAGGTTCCTGAGGTAGGAGCTGAGTCATCTCAGCAGGACTGGGATGAGCAGCAGATGTCTCACCGTACTCCATGCCAGTCATGGGGCATGTGTCATTTGGCATGGCATGCCTCTGTGCCTTGCCCCCGAAGAGGTGATGGGCACATCCGAGGGCACACAACATGTTGGCTTGTCCATGCATGGATAAGCAGAGCTCACCAAAATTCCATGCTTTCTCTGCCCAGCCCTCCTCCTCCCCAGAGCCTGCTTCTCTGCAGCCACTAAATTACCTCTTGCCTGCAGTAAGGAGAGCTCTTGAGCTGCCGCTGTTATCACCACAAACACAATGGCACCAGGGGAGGATGGGTGGTAGCCCTGACAATGGTGGTAAGCAACTTGTGCTGAGCAGTGTGACCAGCAGCCAACTCATCCCACCAGGTAGACCCCGGGGCAGTGACTCACAGGGGTGTCACAGCCAGCGTGGTCCAAGCTGGTGTGTGGGAATTGCCCATAGTGCTTGGAGAAGCCTTGCTGATTGATGGGATGAGTGCTCTTCTGATGATTATATTTATGGCTGCCTCCAGGGAACATGTCCAAAGCTCTGGTTTTTCTGGCTTGTTGTTTCCCTGCCTCTTCCCCACTGTCATGTTGCAGACACAGTCTGTGATTAGTGGCCTAGGATTTGGAGTGCCTTCTTCCTGCCTCTTCCTCCATGAAGTAGTCATGAGGTGGGTGGCCTTCTGCTTTCATGAAGCTCTCTGTGTCCCATCCCCATCCCCATCCCATTATTCCCATCCCATCCCATCCCATCCCATCCCATCCCATCCCATCCATCTGCCCATAGTTGTGGTTGCTGCTGGTGGCTATTGGCTGTGACAGTGACACTTCATCCTGTAAGGGATGAAGTAAGTGTCTCTGCCTGAATGGGAAGCAGAGAAGACCCTGAGGTGCTCTCTTGAGTCACTGATGCCTATGAAAAGGCAAATTGTGATAGTGGCAGGAGACGACACCTGGAAGAAGGTGCAAGCACCAGCCTAGCATGACTGGTAGTGTCCTGTCTGCCAAGCTTTCCCTCCCCAGTGCAAGAATGAGCTTCTGCCCTTGGCTGGTGCGCCTCGAACACCCTGAGGGTGTGGGTGTGGGGCTGCCTTCCCCACTGTGTGTTCTTCAGGTGGCTGAGCTCCAAATCCTGTCCCCCAGGGCCCTGAGTTCCTGCACCAACACTTCTCCATTCCAGGGCTTCTCTTGTTCAAATGTTTAACCTGGTGCCTGAAGGTGAGCATCTTCTGGCCAGGGTGGGTCCCAGCCTGGAGCTGGGTGAGGTGCAGCAGGACAAGATGAGGCTCACCCCCGAAAGGTCCCAGCCCATGTCCTGGTCATATCGTAGTTCAGACATCTCTTCCTGTGTCTGAGCCAGGTGATTTCCTATGAATCCACAGAGAGCTGGGCTGTGCCTCCCAAGGTTCTGTGGCAGCAGTTGCAGGCCACCTTCCCTTGTCCCATGGAGGGTGGTGGTTAGTGCAGCTGCACTGGGAGGGCCTGGGTGGCTTTTCAGCATGTGCCTCTGACACAGGGCACAGAGGAGAGCCGTTGCCACATTGCTCCCAATGCCATTTGATCCAAAGAGCCCAGGCAGGGGCAAAGCCTGCCAGAGCTGCTACACAGCTCCCCTGGGTCTCTGGTTATGCATGCCTTGAAACAACCCCAGTGAGGTGAAATGCACAGGCCAGGGTGTGAAACCAGGCAAGTGTCAGTGGTTCCCTCTCTCCCTTCCCCAAAATAACTTCCCCAAAGGGAAAATAACATCATGGCAAAGGAAGTCCCTCCATCCCAGCCCACTGGGATGTCCTTGCTGGTGCTCTTCTCTGGACAAGGCACCCAGGACCTGAGCTCTGTTGGGCAGGCTGAGACAGCACGTCCAAGCAGTGACCCTTCCCATTGCCATGGACACTGGCATTTGATTTATTGCCTCTTCAGGAGGAACTCGTAGACTTCCCCTCAGAGCTGGAGGCAGAGCTGAGCAGCTGTGTTTGGCATGGCGGGGTCTAGCGGCTGGGGCCGCAGGATTCCCGGGTTCATTACTCTAATGAAGCTCAGGGAATTGGTTGTTGCTTATGGAGCTTTCCATTTAAGGAGGCCAGACTAGATGATGGTCCCTTCTGGCCCTAAAATATATGAAGCTACAAATAACTCAGCCAATAATTAGAAATTTGAGTCTCATGCCTGTGAATATTACAGGCTTGCTGTACTAGAAGCTACAAAGGCTGCACCAAGCTTTCGTGTTTTAGGAGAAGTCATTTCCCAGTTAGTGGGTCCCCTGAGCAAATCCCAAGACTGATGTCATCGGAGTTGGTATGGAAGCATGTGCAGGTGAACGACATCACTGTGAACTTCTGTCATGTCCAGCATCATCTGGATGTGGCAAGTAAGGATAATAAAGAGGGAAAGGTCAGATTTCTCATGATCATGTCTCCTCTGTAGTTTGGACTGACTTTGGCATTCCTATTCCATGCCACAGCACATGGGCAGAGCTTCCAAAAAGCAAGAGTGATGCTTGATAAGAAAACTTGAAGGAGAAAATGCTGCGTTGTCAACATGCATCTTCACCTGCTGGTCAGGGCATATCTCTGGGGGAGTCTTGTGTCCCTAACACGTCCTGCCATTGCCTCTGGCTCTGTTTCCCATCCTCTTCACTGTGTTATTGCTTTTTACTTGAACAAGTTTTATTGATTTCAGGTCGAGTCTATGTGCAGGGTAACCCTGCTGTTGGGTGTGTTTGGGGGCATGGGTGAAGAAGTCAAGAGGAAGACGGGGGACTCCTGTTTTTCTCAGCAGCAGGTTTGTGGCCACCTGAGCCTAAATCGAACTGTGAGGAGAGATTTCATGGCAAACTTTGGGAATCTATCACCAAATAGGATTAGGAAGTGTTGTTATCCCAGTTTTTTATACAGCCCCACTCAATGTTGCCTCTGTCATCTCTCTTTTTCTCCTCCCCTTCCTCACATGTTTCTTCATTTCACATAAGACATTTCAGACTTTCTTTGGTTTTTTACCCCCATCCTTGCACATACCAATATTTCTTCTTTCCCTACCTAGCTGCAGCAACAGTTCCAGCATTGCATGGAAGATGCTGCACCCCTGGTGCTGCATCCCAGACCTGCCACTGCCTCCTCTGCCTTACAGAATGGGCCAAGCTGGTGGAGGCAAGCTCAGAGTCAGGATATAAATCTGTACTCAGCAGAGTTTAGCTGATCATAACCAATATCTTTTAAAAATATAGAGAAAGGCTGCAGTGAATCAGAAGACTGAGTCCTGTCTTCTTTCACCCCTCAGTGTGCACATATGCAGCCTCAAAATGGGAAACAGCCCATGGGAAGGCATAACCTTGGGACCAGGGTAACAAGTCCCAGGCAGAGAAAAATGCACAAAGGGAGGAAAAGGGGGTGGCCATGTTACCAAGGGGATTCACTCCACAACAAACAAAAAGGTGTGACGAAACTCTGGGTTGCACACATGCAAACAGCAACCAGTGGTATTTCCTTGAGCAGAACCTGAATGCTGGGGCTGAGAGCTCAACAACATAGCATTGCACAACGGATGGGTTGGAGTCTAGTCTGTTCTTGTTTTCCCAGCTAAATGCCATTTTTTAAATGTTTTATCCTTTGTATTGTTTAATCTCTGCCATAAGGTATATGTGACACGTCATGAATTAATGCTGTAGCAGACGCCTTGGCTTGGGAAGTTTCCATTTCTTGAATAAAACTCCTTCCCCTTATAGTTTTGTAGTTTTAGCACACACATCTCTCTCTTGGATCTAGAGAGCAAGGGTAAAAACAGGGGTCACAACAGCCACCAAGAATGTTTCATTCATATCTAAACAGACCTGAAAAAGACCTTCCTATTCATGTCAAGAAGTCTTCCTGAGAAATCCTTTCTGCATTGTTTTTTGCTGACATCTGTACTGCCCCAGGTATGATTAATTCTCCTGCTCACAATAAAATGCTTCTCCTTTGCCTCTGGAGCAGTCTGCAATTTCACAATTAGTTGGTAAAACACACCATGCATTCACCTTAAACAGCAATGTGAACCCAGGCGGCTTTGCTCCTGACAGCACGAGGGAAATTTGCCCTCGAGGGAAAACAGCTTGGCATTTGTAGCTTTCTGACTAAGGATGTTCCTGACAGAGTTCAGAGGTGTTGGAGAAAGTGGTTTAAGTTTCTCAAAGGGCTGGTTGTTCTTGGGAGGCTCTTCCTAGGCTCTGTGAGGCTCAGGGTGGGCCCAGAAGGAGAGTACATTTGGGAGATCACTGTGGGCCCTGGATTGGACTGATCCAAGCGCAGCCCCCGGCAGCCCCTGCTCGCCGCTGTTTGGGAACATACCTCTCATTCCTGCTGCCTCAATTACTGCAGCTGATCCCTTCCCTGCCAGAGCCCCAAGGACACAAACTGACACCCGCTGATCAGGCTTGGGCTTCTCGGGGGGCCCTGGAGGAGCAAAGGGACCTCTGCCAGCACTTCCACCCACACCAAGGGCTGCCCCACAGTCCCCTCAGGGATCTGGGGATCCTTCCAAAATCAACTCCAGGCATGGATGCTTTTGTAGGGGCAGGTGTTGGGGGGCTCGGGAATGCTGGGGTACTGCAGGGCGTTTGCTAGCCATGTGCAGGATTAACTGATGATAGTGGGGAGCAATGCTGGTGCCAAGGTTAGGACAGGCTGAGCTGACACCAAGGTCCCTGGAAGCCTCTTGTAACTCCCTGTATCCAGGACAGGTCTGTGGTTCTCGTGCTGAGTTCGCTGCCTTGCAGCTGGAAAGCTCCCCTATAAATCCTGCTGCAGGGAGCTCTCAGTCCACACACATGATGATAAAAGCTGCTTGTTTGGAGTGGGGCTGACAGATATTGCCCTATGCTCTCCAGCAGTTCTGTGGGGTGGTCTGTGTGCAGGGGGAGCTGGGCAGGGTTAGCACCTGGAGGCTGCAGCACGGGGCCGGACTGGGTGGGTACAGCCTGCTGATAATTTATCGCTTTTGTTAGCGGGAGGGAGCAGGGCCCGATTATCCAGCGAGCGTGCAGCCAGGGAAAGCTCTGAGTGCTGCCTCACCGGCACAGAGTGTAAAGCTCTCCTTATGGAGCCCAGGGCTCTTGTTAAAATTTTAGGGCTTGACTTCTCGTCGTCCACTGCAGCTGAGTGTGCAGCCTGACTGCAGGAGAGGCATGAGGGACAGAGCAGCAGCGATGTGCCACCACAGAGCCCCTGGGATGGTGCCAGCCCTGGTGTCTGGGCCTCATCTGGGAGAGATTGTCAGAGGGATACATAAATGGGTAACCCCCATCCCATGTGGTGACTGAACCAGGATCCCAAGGACACCTTCGGGTCTGGAAGAACTTGGGAAATCACCAGGGAACTGAAAACTGAAGCTTTCCTGACACCATGGAGAGCTTGGACTCAATGATCCTTGTGGATCCCATCCAACTCAGCTTATTCTGTGATTCTGGTTTTTCAGCAATATTGGAGGCTCTCTCTGAGGTGGATCTCCCTCTGTGCCATTGTCACCTGCCTTTATCACCAGTAAAGCCCACAGCGGCTGGCTGCAAAGGGTGAGTGTCTTGGCTGTGTATTTCCTGCCCAAGTTTGTCTGGTCAATTCCTAAACACCAGCTCTCCAAAGGAGTGATTCTGTTCTCTAGATAAGGCATGGAAGTTCCTATTTTAGAAGCACAGAGAAACTCATACAGACTGACAATGCAGCCAGGTTCTGGTAGGGTGGTATGGGACCACTGGTGGGATGCAGAGAAAGAAACCTGAAAGCAGAAAGAGCTGGAACACAAAAAATTACAGACAGAGAATAAATCTGCAATGTGATCTGGCAACAGGATAGGAGACAATGGTAGGTGCATGGATGCAAATGGAAAACTCATGGCCCACTGTGCTGAAAAATCTCAAGGGGAACCAGTGTGGTGGCTTCTGGGCTAGACTGGAAGGGAAGGACTGAGGAGAACCCAGCATGGAGGGGTAGGTGAAGAGCCATCTGGAGACAACCTGCAGAGGGAACAAAACAGCCTTGGCTGCCATCCCACCCTGGTCTGTTATCTCAGGAGCAGTTGGTCTGAGACCTGCGGCTTCTCTCCGTTCTCTTGGGTTGTTTTCCCCCAACAACTTTGTGTTTGCATTTGCATCTCAGCTCTTGTTTAGGCTGGGAGACTGGATGATGACAAGGGAAGTAAAACACTGACACTGCTGAGCAGAAGGGGAAGAAATCTAATGTACTCATAAGGAACCGGACTTTTCCAGACTCCTTTATCTGAGATTTCTGTGAACTGCAGTGGCCTAATTAATATTTTGACTAAAGGGAGCCTTGAAGGACAGATTCTCCCTCCTTGTTACAGAGCTGTGAAGACACAACATGCAGCATGCCCTTATTCCTCTTTAAATCTCTGAGGCAGCTTGACTTATCCAGGTGGACCCAGTTCTACCATCCTAACATTTCTAGTGGGAAAATTGAGCAAAATGCTCTCTTCATGAATTGCAAGTTCCTGCCACTCTTTTTCCAAGTATCAGAAAGGAGGAGGGGGAAGCACAAGCCTGTGGCATAAATCCTTTGCGAATCCCCTACCTGTCCCACTTTTAATTAAACGTTATTAAATTACCCTCTGCTTCAGCAACTTGATGGCAGAGGCTGGTGTCTGGAGCAGCAGAGAAGATCCTCAGGCAGGGCTCAAAAGGAATAAGGTTTTTGTTTTTTTTTTTGTAGTGTAGACCTCACTTTAATTTCCTGAGTTTTCTAAGTTCTTGTGTTGTTGGGAAATAAAGGCAGGAGGACAAAATAAAGGTGAAGGGACAGCTTTTCTGCATAGCTGGTGTACAGTGAGGAGTCAGGAACATCTCTCACTGTGCCTGTGGTCTCTGGTGTGGAGCTTTGCAATGCTACTTGCTCTGCTGTCCCACCCCAGGTTTGCAAACCGTCGGAAATGGATGGAAAATGCGTTGCAGCAGCACCCCAAAGGCAGGGTGGGTGCTCAGGGTCTCGCTTCTTGTCCTCATCCCCCTGGAACAGCTTCAGCATGGCCACCATGGCCCAAACCGCATGCTGCCCTGGCCAGAAGAACCCCATATCAGTGTCACCGTCGAGCCCACCATCCAGCTGGCTCCTTGTCCTCCCTGTGCCAATCCCTGGAGCCGCCCCAGGGCAGCTGCTTCCTCCCAGGACTATTTGGGGTGTTGCTACGGGAGGCTCAGCAGATTCCCCGGGGCTGTGGCTCTCCAGGAAGCCAGATACTAAATCCTCTTCTCTTCCCAGACCCTCCCAGAGCCAGAGCCTTGCCTCAGCATCTGTTTATAACTCCTGAAGCTGGCCAGGCTGTTTGGTTTGGGATAAAGCAGAGTCTGGCAGGGCTCCTCCCTGCCACCACAGTGGCACACAGCCGCTTATCTTCCATGACAGACCCTTTCCAAGAGCCCTGGGAGCTGGACTGCCCTCACTGGCCCCAGAAGGCGTGTGCCCAGGATGGGTGTGGGAGGAAGACAGCAACACCAGCTGGGTTTAATCATCCAGGATGTGCCGGGGTGGGATGGCTGTGGTGGCAGGCGCTGGTGCTGGAAGCAGGGAGATAGCCTGGGACTGATGCGCTGTGGGAATGCGTGCAGGGAGAGCTGTGGAGGAGAGCAGATGCTGGCCTTGCTGGCCATGGTGGTCACAGGGACCTCTGGATATCATATTTCAAGCAGAAGGAAGTTCCTTTGGAACCAGCTGAGTCTGGGGAGAGGCACCAAGGCTGTACCCCAGCACCCCAAGGTGGCCCGGGAGGGTTCCAAACATTCTGTGGGTGGCTGGTCAAGCAAAGCACTGGCCAGGCTGCTCCCTGTCTTGAGGGCCTTGTGCTGGGTGCATGGGCCATGAGGGGAGCATATGCACATGGGGACATGGGCTGCTCTGCCCCTTCCCCTGCTCTGCCTCACGGAGAGCTCTTCTGTGCATGACAGCACCACCAGGGATGTTCTTCCAGCAGGAGATGCTGATGTATATGGCACAGCGTCAGCAGGACAGACACAAGGTTCCACCAGCTCAGGGCTTGAACTTCATGCCTCGCTTTTGTTCTGCTCAGCTGACCTTTGCAGCAGGTCAGGGCTGGTCTCCTCCGCGGGAAAGCATCTGATGCTTTCCGTGTGCAGATGGACACGCTGGGACAAAGTGAAGGGCACAGCTCTGCCCATTGGTGTCACTGACACAAGTCGACTCCTCTGCTCTCCAGATGTGGCTGTGGCAAGAGGGTGCCCACACAGAGGGTGCTGTCGAAGCCATACAGCCCTGGGTGGCTCCAGCCTGTCTCTGCCACCCTCTGTGCTCTGGGTTGCTGCTCTCTCAGGCCAGCAGCACAGGGCACAGCCCCCGAGCACAGCCTCCCACAGGCAGCAGGCTATGAAATTCCCTCCTTTCCCAGGCTGGTAAAGGAACAGTGGCAGTCTCCTGACATGCTATCAGTATGGGACGATAAATGCAGCTTCCTGTCACTGGAACACTTGCTTTCATCTCTCACATGAATTTGTAGGCAATATTAGCATGAAACCTGTTTTAACCCTAGACTTTCTGCTGTAAAGCTCCAGCCCTCATCCAGGCATGACACTGGGCCAGCACCTGCATGAGGTAACATGTTTATGGGGAAAGCGGAGCCCGAGGTCAGCTTGGACCTCCTGGAAGAGGGTGAGAATCAACAAGCATTCACTTGCAGGCAAGTCACAAAACCTGCCAACACCTTCACTGACTCATCAAAATTGAAAAGTTTTTGAGGAGAGAGTTCAGTTTTCTGTATTGCTGATGGGAAGCAGCCAGAGGGCCAAAGGAGATGTGCCTGAACTCTTCCAGCTGCCCACCTTGCTGAGGGTTGCGTGCCAGAACCTGGCTCCCTCATGAGGAACTTGGAGATTTCTAGGTCTGGGTCCAAATCATGGTGAAACCAATGCTGGCACATCCCAGTGCCCCAGGGAGGGGATCTCCTGCCTGTGCAGAGCTCTCCTTGCTCCCACACAGCTATTAGTAGGCAGCTGAGATGGCTCCCAGGGGGTACAAGGTGAAGTGCTCATTTCTCCTGAGAGGGACAATGTTCATGCAGTGTCACTGGGGTGGATTCAGCCCTGCTTCTGGCAGTTCTCTTCTCTACCAGGCCTTGCAGCCTGCCTTGCTCTCCAAAGTCATTTGATCCATGAGATTCTGTTCTTCCACAGAGCCCTCAGATTACACCCTGCTAGAGTCCATGTTGGAAACACTCTGGATAAGTCCCTCTCCTTGGATAATGTTTCTTTGCAAACCTGGGAGACTTCTTTCTGACAGAGCACATGTCTGAGCCCTCTGAAAGCTCCTGGGCTTGTTTTGCAAACGCAAGATCTGAGTTTGCTAAGATTTGCGAAGGCTGGGGGCTCTGCTTGTTGGACAGTGAGGTTCTTGCAAGACTTGGCTGAAGACTTGTTTCCAGGACCAGCTAGGAGACATTTGTCTTTCTTAATCTGCCACCATCTGCACTCACACTGTTCCCACTGGCTGAGTCACTTATGTCTTATTTGTAATTATTTGACTGTGTTTGCAGACTGGGGGCAAAACTTTTCTGTTCATGCCAAACACAGCACATAAGGGGCCAATGACACGTCCCCTCTCACTGCACAGCTGCTCTCAGCTGGAATGAACAGCTGGGCTGTAAACCCCAATGCAAACCAGGGCAAGAGATGCTTGGACAGCCAAGGCCTGGGGTGGAGAAGGAGGTATGGAAGGTCAAGGGGAAGTTTGCTGGGACTTGTCTCTGTGGCCCTTAAAACCTTGAGCTGAAGATTATCCATGTGAGAGTGGAGCTTGTTATGGAACAGGTCGTACAGACAAGGGACTGGAAAAAATGTGATGACTGGGAAACTGAGCAGGAGGGTGAGAGGCAAAAAACCATAGAGCACATCCCATTCTGGCAAGGTGGGCAGAGGGGACTGAGGTCTGCTGGTGACAGAGGAAAAGCCTTCCTACAAACACCACAGAGAAGAGATTTCATGGTGTCCTTTACATGAAATCTTCTGGCAGAGCAAGATGAGCCCTGCACTTGTCATTCCTTTAAAATTATATTCTTTGTCCTTTTTTCCATGCTCTTCTTTTTTTTTCTCCAACACTGAAACACAAATGCAGAAAGACATAGGTGAAATCTTGCTGCTTTGTAGGAGTTGGGGAGCAGAGTATGAGAGGACAAGGGTGGTGACCCTCTGGACTGTTCCTTCTCCAAAGTTTGATAGTGAAAAAGGGGCAGAAAATGAAACAATCCCCAACATATCAGCCTCTCAAAACAGTGCTATAAAATCAGCCAGTCTGTTGAGGGAGTGTCCACAGGCTGCACCCCTTCTCTAGAGACCTCCAGCTGTTTGGTAACCACAGTCTATCGCCTCTGTTGGTGACTCATGTGCACAATGTCAGTCTCCCCCATGGAGGTGTTCACACATCTCCTTGCATGACAAAGTGTTGGTCTGGATGGCCTCCAGATGCAGCCATCCATTACATGTCAAAAAATAATCCTGCTGCTGAATAAGCTCCATCACAAACCCGGAGGAAGATTGATGCCTACCTGCAAATAAAGGCAGCGGTAGCATGGGCCATGTTGAAGACCCAGCAAGAAGAATCAGGTTGTGCCAGGGCTGCAGCAAGAAAGTCACAGCAGAAAGACCACAGCCAAAGAACACAGGGAGCTGACTGGCATGGGAACTGATAGGATACTGGGAGAGGTTTGAGGAGGGACATAAGGTATTTCTGCAGGATAACTCTTTCCTTCTTTTCCCTGACAGGCATTTCCCAAATCCAGCTCAATGAGAGACTCAAAGCGGCCATGGCCCCAAATCTGACAGAGAGCAAGGTGTGTGGGGACAACACTCTCAGGCACAGCCTGGGATTGTTGGGGTGTCCTGGACTCAATGAACCTTGTGGGTCCCTTCCAGCTTAGCATATTTCATAATTCTGTGATCCTCCAAGCAGCTCAAGTGGTGGAAAAATGGATCAGAGCCTCAGACATGTGGGACATCTCTGGTTGTGCCAAGCAGGCTGGGAGCAAGGTCCTGTAGCATCAGCAAGCAGGAGAACTAGGTTTGAAGCAGGCAAAAGAGGCCAACTCCTCATTGGAAGGGGGTCTGAGTTCATAAAGGAGAATGGGGGAGATGAGACCACAACTGTAAAAAATCCAAGGAGCTCAGGGCAATGTGTTCATGGAGAGAAAAAGAAATTCCTGAACCATCAAGAGTAACTGAAGCTACCTGCAGATGGGCACTTGGAGATGAAAAAAGAGCTGTGAAGTTCAGTGGCTCTGTCCCCAGACTCAGTTGACTTCAGGGACAGGATTCACTGAGCACGGGTGCTGGGACACTGCACTGTGACAATGCCAAGCAGCTATGGCACTGCTTCTGAGCAACAAATTGAGGCACCTTCTGTCTCGGGCCATGAGCTGCTGGGCTGGGCTGGACTGTGCAGCAGTTCTGTTGGACCAGGATGTGGAAAGTACTGTGAAAAGCTCACAGGGCTTTTCATAGAGCTCACGTACCAAAGGTCAGTGCTTCGTTTTGGGCCTTGACCAAAAGGTTCAGATGACACTCAGATGCTCTTTCTCCTACATCTTTGCCCAGACATTAATCAAGTGGTAAAAGGTTGGAGAAATAAGCTTGATGAGGTTCTGGGGCTGTTATTTCAGTAGCTTCAGAAAGCACAAGGCTGGCAGTACTGTGCAAGGATGGAACCATGTGCTGACCAGACCTTTTCTATCAAGCCAGGCTTTCCAATCACAAGGTGTTTTTAGGACATACATTGGATGAGTTAAAGACAGAAAATGCAGAATATTGTGTTAAAGAAGAAAACAAAAAAAAGAGTAGGTCTGTAGGCCTGTCCCTCTTTCTCCTCTCTGCCCTTCCCTTAGTACTCAGTCACCTTGTGACAATCTCTCTCTGTGCCCCTAAGAAGTCTTGCTCCATTGTCACCTCTGAGGCCAGGCCATCAGTCTGTTCCCCACTTCTCTCAACATATTCACAGCCCTTGCTCAGCCATAGACTCCTTGCTGGAAATATTTTGGTCCCAATCATGTTTTTCTCCACCCTTCAGCTCTGTCCTACTCCCTTAGCATCAGTGTCGCATGTTCTCCCAGGGAAGGAGAAATCGGCTCTTGACTTTCCCTTTTTCAAGTAACATGAGGGCAAAGAAGCACAACAGATCTCCTCCATCACAGATGAGAACCCACGAATAGGTGCTCCTGAGATGATTAAAGCTGGGACAGGAGGAGGGTCTTTTCAAGACGTGCTGCCTTTGGTGTGGACACAGTGATCCAAAGAGATCTAAGTGCAGTGGGCCATGCTACCTGCACCAGCTGCAGTAAGTGCCAGAGCCTTCAGCAGCCTGGGGGAGGTGGGGCTCTCTGGAGTATGGAAGGGCATCGCAGATACCTCAGAGCTGGTACAGGACCCTGCAAGAAGCAGGAAAGTGACTCCAGCAGCCAACATCACTCCAATGTCTCTGGGAGCTTTAGGGGTGCTGGAGGGCAATGGGGGGAGCTCTGCCCATGAAACCTCTGAGCACCCCCAGCATGGAGGGCACTGTGCATATGGCCAGGGGGGCTGGCTGAAGAAGACAGCCACAGTCACCATGACTCCCTTTCCTTGGCTTCCTGCCTCCAGTATTTGTACCTCAGGGCATTAACTCAAACCCAAACATTTCTGCCCTGCCTGGATTTCTGCAGCCCATTCAGCACCTTCCACCACTCCTGCACCACATGTGCATTTGTCAGATTTCACCCCATTCCTCACCACCCAGCTGAAGGGGATCTGGACACCAAGCCCTCAGAGGGGCTTTACGAACTTCCTACTTCATAAACTTCTTGGAGTCATGCTGTTCCTGCCCAACATAGCCAGAGTGTCACCTTATTTCAGAGTTGTGCTGGGAGCACCCATGCCTGGGCAGGGGTGCTGCTGCTCACCAGCAGATGTGGACACTACTGCTCCTGGTTTTTTTTGGAGGGCTCTCTCTAATTTTCACTTTTTGTTTTGAGACCATTCACAGCTGTTCCCATATTTTAAAACATTTGTAGACCTGTGCTTAAAATACCTGCAGGGACTCTCAGGAGCTGCCGCTGCAGTGCAGAAGAGGTTCAGGTTTGCAAGCCCTTAACTCACCATGGGACTATTTGTCCTTTCAAGCTCAGTGCTGGAATGCTTCAAGGTGTTTAAGCAAGGCCAAGGCCAGGGCATGGGAATTCTGGTCTTTACCAGGCCTTGCCTTTAATTGCCTCCATGCCTGCACTCCCTGGTCCCCCACAAAGCAGAGAGATGGGAGCTGTGCAGACAGCCAAGGAGAAAGGTGAAGGGGAGGAACTGAGCTCCAGCCCTGGAAAAAGCAGGACAAAGGGTAGAGGGTTTTGCAAACACTTGGCGTGTGATAAGATGTGGCACTGATGCATGGAAGCAGTCCCTGGTTATCCTCACAGGCAAACACAGCAGAGAAGAGCTGGAAGAGGGTTTACAGAGCCTGGAGAGGACCAGGCATTGCTTGGCTCAGATGCTGAGCTCCTGCCGGTGGCACTCTACTCTCAGAAGCTGCTGCCTCCCCGGTGTTAAGGTCATTAAAGATGTCAAAGACCTGTTCTTAACAGGAGGGGATGTTCAGCTTGATGCCTGGCTCTGCTCCAAAGGGAATAAAATCACAAGCTCCCTGCATGCTCCACGTGCAGCTACAGTGTCTGGCACTGGGGGCTGGGGGTCTGACAGTGCTAGCAGAGGTGTTTTGGAGGGACAGAACAGTCCCTGAATTTTTGCAGCTGCCTGGGGTTTCCCACAGACCCAAGGTCAGGCTGCAAGGTGGAAGGCGGCTGGAGCCAGGTTTGGGGCAGCTTTGGCTGCAAGATCAGAGGGCCTGAAAACAGGGTGGGGAGCACCAGGCAGCACTCAAACGCAGCAGAGGGGCCTTGGGGAGGCTGAGGGAGATGGGGGGCACTGGGTGACCTCTGGAGAAGGATGCTCTGTAGACCCTGGGGAGATGGTGGAGAGCAGGGGGAAGGAAGATGGGACAGGACCATGGGAGGGGTAAGGGTAATTCCTTCTGTCCTGTGGGTCCCAGTGGGAGGACGTCAGAATGCTGGTGGTGATCCTTGGTGGCCAAAGCCACCCAAGCTTTTGACCATGGACCCTGTGGGGTAACCTGTCTGTGCTGGCAGTTTTGCATGACGGACTCGATGTGATGAGCACAAACCCTGGAAGAGGGGACAGAAACCAGCTGCGGAGGGAAGAAGGATGCAGGGGAATAGAAGCAGGGGCCCTGGCAGGATGGGGCAGCCCTGAGGCACCCTAAACTGCCTCTTGCAGGGTGGCTGGTGTGTGGAGGGAGAGGGTACGGTGGAGGGGACAGGGACAGACTGGGGGCTAGGGGGGTGCTGCCCTGCACCTGCAATAACAAGCTCTGGGCGCAGGGCCTGACAGCAGGATGGAGATTGAGCTGGAGTTACAGCCCCCAGGGGAGACCCTGGTGGCTTGGTGCCCGGGAAACCCCTCCGAGTCAGCCCCCTTTCCACCCAGGAGCTGGGCATGCAGGGGGCTCACCACCCCATACCTGCCTGCCTGGGAGCTTGTGTCCCCTGCTTGGCTGCCCCTGTGCCCCCCTCTGTTGTACAGCCCCCAGAATCCCCTCTCCCATGAGGAACACCGGCTTCCAAAATTCCTCTGTTTCCCCCTGTGCTTTAGGGACCTTATGTCTGGCTTTGACTCTGGACTCCTTTACGCCCTATGTAACCCCCCCCTCCCCCAAATCTCTGTCACATGTAATGAGCTCTGCCCACAGCTTTTCCCTGCCTGCCCCAAACCTTTCTGCTAGCCCACCCCAGCATGAGTTTTGCCCCCCAGCCCAGCCTCCTCACAGGGCTTAATCCCTCCTGCTGCACTCCCAAATCCTGACCCTGTTTGCTCCTGCTCTGGCTCAGCAGACGTCGCTCGCACTGTGGCCATGTTGAAACCAACTCATCCCATACCTTTTTTCCAATGACTCTCTCTCCTCCATCTCCCTCTGTGCTCCCTGGTTTATCCATCACCAAATGTGACCTGCTGAGAGCACGGCAGCTCACATTATTTCAGAAATTCCCCCATAAGTGTATGTTCCAGGCAAGCTCCAGGGGCTGTTTGCTAGGTATCATCTGCACCAATTCTCTAGAAGTGTTTATATTCGCACACCCCAACAGTCTGGCTGTTGCTTTTCCTGAACTAACTGCAGGTGATGAAAAGAGGAGGAAGTTGATGGGACTTAGGAGCTGGATCTCCCCAATGGGACCTGGGAACCTGGTCCCGAATATTTACTTTAGGTAAGGATGGTCACAAAGTGCAGATTGTCCCAAGTGGCAGGGGCTCTCCAGGTTGAAAAACCAAGAAGGTCCAAGTCAGGAGACATCTGTGCTGCCTGGAAGTGGGGAGATGGAGCCTGGCAAAGCTTCTGCTTTCCCCTGTATGAGGACAAGCAGGAGGAGAAGGTCAATGTGAGAACTGATTTTTGCAGCAAGCCAATGCCAAAAATGAGATGCATCCCTTTCCTCCCTGTGGCAGCTTGTCTTTGCCATGGGAGATGCTGGAGATATGATGAAGCTGGGGAGGAGTACCCCAGATGTGGAATTACCTAGTGTCCCCCCAGCATCCCTTCTTTCCTTTTCTTCCTCTCTTTGTCTTTGGGCTCCTGCTCTGTGGCTTGAGGCCATGTCACAACCCCTTGAACGCTGACACACAGACTGGGCCTGCTGCCACCTCTGCTCCTGACCCAGCCTCACGGGCAGGAGACCTCACCCAGAAAGGCTGAACATAGTTTGTCTGCCCAGTAACCTGGCAACTGCACTAATGCATGTGTGCACATAAAACATTCCCCAGAACCAGAGCCAGCACCCACCAAGGGCTGTATCCCCTTACACCGGAGACATGCTGCACTCCCTGCGGCGCTGCTTCACTGTGGCTGTGCTGAAGGGCAAAACTGTCCCATGTTTCTGTCTTACTCCAGACATGGCTTCTCACCCATCTCCATGCTGCACCCCATATTGCAGTGGGACGTTCAGACATGAACTAGGCTCTGGATATGGAGGGGAAGGGGCTCAGCTTGGCTTTGTTACCACCGACAGGAACATCCACCATTGGGAATGCCCACCCCAAATCCACCCACCTGAAAAATGCATCTTAGTGTTCAAACCCAGGGCTGGCTCATCAGGAGAAGAGGAAGCTGCCCCGTGCCAGACAGCAGCTGCTGAAGTGCTCTGGGGGATGTGCTCCTGTGAGATGTGTTCCCAATGACCTGGCCCATGTGCTCAGGGCCGAGCTCTGCTCAGCCTCCTAACCTTGTGTTCGGCCTCCCAGATTTATAGAAAAATGTTGTTCAAGTGGTAGGCAGTGAATATGAGGATTCTAAGGCTGATATGACTTTTTTGTAAGGCCTAAATCTGGCCTGTCAGATAAAATCTGCAGTGCTGGAGAGAATGCTCATGCTTCCCATCCAGCACCTCCATGAGCTGGGCGGCGTTTGGAGGAAGGCTTGGGGGCTGCGCTGGGGCAAGTCCCTTGAGGAGACAGGAGGAGTCATCCTTCTGTTTGAATTTGTGTCTTGTGGCTCCAGGGGTTTCCTAAGACTTGAGGGCACAGGGAGGGAGGTGAAAAGAGAGAGGTGGTTGATTTATAGCTTACCATCTTCTCTGATCTTGATCGCCCTTTTTCTTGGGAGTCTCTCTTATCCAGACATGGAGATGGGAGGAGGCGATCTGTTTCAGGGATTGCTGAACTCTGGGTGTTTGCTGTTTCCTGGAGATCTTTTGATGTTCCCTTTGCTTTAAAACATTTTCAACGTTAAGTTTCTCAGCCTCCCACTGCACCTCAACTCTCGACATCGGGGCACGATCCATCACAACTTACCCAAACAATCCCCAGCAAGGCGAGACCTCTCCATCTCCAGGGCAGAGAGGCAATCTGTCCCTGCGGGACTCAGCACGGCTTCTGGGGCAGCTCAGCCCAAGACCACGGCTGCTATGGGCTGTGTGCTGCTTGCTCCCTTCCAGTGGTGCCAGGGCAATGCTGAGGGAAGGCTGCACTGCAAACAGAGGGCATTGAGGCCTGCCATGAGCTCTGACTGAACGTAGTCCATCACGATGGCATCAAACCGGATGAAAACCCACCTCTCTGGGTGAGATAACAGGCTTGTACCATTAAGTGATGCTAAATGTTTGATTTAGGACTCACTAGAGGAAGAAACACAGAAAAAAACCCCTTTCTGAGCAGACTGTGAAAGGTCTCCAGCTCAGATGGTCTCTTGTCCAGCATGTGCACCTTGTCAGCCCTGGTAATGGACATCAAGTCTGTAATTAAAAGCCCATCAAACAGTCCTTTTCCATAAATCTTTTCACAGCACTGTCAGTTAATAAAATTGATTTTGTTTAACTGGTGCCATTTTCTAGAAGAGACAGGCCAAAGAACAACATTGCCTGTAAAACAATCTGTTTTGTTCCGTGAAAGTAATTAGTTTTTCTTGGATTAATGTGCTTGGGGGTTAATTATCGTGAAACTGCCCATGAACTCCCATGATGTGGGGATATTTTTGTGAAGCTGCTGAAGGTGCCAATTTTTGCAGCAAGGCTCTTAATGACTCTTGATAATGTTCATTATTTTCCTTAAATTATCATCTTAGTGGCATTGCGTGCTTGCATGAAATTTTTCTTTCACAGACTGTCCCCAAAAAGCTTCTCTCCTTCGTAGTTCAAACCTACAGCCTGAGAGTACCTGGGACCACAGGCAAATAAGATTTACCTGTTTATTTCTGGTTTAATAATGATTTACATGCCAAAGTCATAATTTTGCAGTGGGATGGGTTGTGACTTATCGTGGCTGAGGCTGTCAGTGTCAGCCTGTCCTTACAGCAGTCCCAGACAGCTTTTTTGGAGTGAAAGAAGCCACAGAGAGGGGTGGTCCCACACTTTCTTAGCAGCAATGTTCTTTCCAAGTGGACAGTCTGAAAAGGTGAGATCATGTTAAAGATGCTGGAGGTTGAGCTTCAGCTGAAGAGGGGCTTTTGGGTGGAAAAAAGGGAGAACTCCTGAACTTTCACCGCATGTACGGGAAAAAAAAACATTCAACCAAAATATCTCATAAACTGATTTTCTTTCTTTTTTTTTTTCTTTTTTTTTTTTCTTTAAAGAAATGGTTATACATGGCCATTTTACTTGTAACCCAGCCAAGAATAATTTGTGGCAGGAAAGTTTGAGCATTTGTAAAAATAAAATAAAAATTTAAAAAAAGAAAAAAAAAATTGAAAGCGTGTTAGAGTATTTTAGTGTGAACCCAAACAGAGAGGCGGGTGTGCAGAGGACAGAATAGCCCTGATAGCAGAACACACTGCATTTCTGGCCATGTGTTGAAATGAAGATTTTTTTTCACATGTTTGTTTTATTAATCATACTACAGAGCTCAGCACAGCACTTGCTGATTTTTGACTTGTTAACATTTTTCTGTCCCATTGCCATTTGGTCTCCATTTGGGCTCTACACCTGCTTCCCATGTGATAAATAGGAGCCTCATGCAGAGTAGTACCAGAAAACCACCTCTTACCTTGTCCTAGCACATTTACTTCTTGCTGTCCTGTTGGAGGGGCTTTTTGACCCCAGACCACGTTGATTGTGAGGGGCTTGGGCTGCAGGCCTGATTCACATGGGATGGGTTTTCTTCACGAAAGTGCTTTCCACGGACAACAGTGGATTCTGTTGCAAGCAGAGGCAAACATTGCAGTGCCTCACCAGTGTCAACATCCCACTACACTTTTCCCAGCTCACCATAAAAGACAGATTTCTGCAATAAAGAGCCAGAGCCAAAATTTCGCAGTGTCGAGTAGGGAACAGGGGCAGGAGAGGGCTGCAATGCCTGTGGGATAACCCCGGAACGTGGCGAGAGGAACAGCTGATGGCCGGGGATGAGAAACAGAAGTGTCTCTGCACAGAGCAATTTGCCACCGGATGTTGCTGAAGCCGACGAGGGAAGTGGGATTCCAGCCCGGGATTGGATATTTGCATGGCTAACAAGAATATCCAGAATTATAATAGTTAATACCGACGCCCTATTCGGAAGAGATATCAGATCCATGGCCCCAGGGCAAGCGTCGACTGTAACAGATTAAGAAGAGGCCTCCAGTAGGGGATGGATTTGGAGGGGATTGGGTTAGCTGACACCTGCCTGATGTGGGGTCTCGCACCTTTCCTGAGTGCTGGACATTAACCTCTCCGGTGGGCAGCCCATCTCCCACCTACGACTGCTGATTCATCAGGACAGAAATATTCCCTGGAGATCCATCACTGCGGATGAAATCCTGATGGAAAACTGCCCAGTTTCCTGCCAGCATACACTTGGCAGCCCGCCTGACCAGCTGGTAGCAAGGGGAGAACATGGGAGCCTGGCTCCTGAGATGTTAAACTCTCCCAACTCCTGTGCAGACGGCTGAGTGAGGGCTGGTGGGCTCCCAGCTAGCGGGACCACAGCGTGGTGGTGTCTTCCAGCTCCCCAGCTTCAGTCCACCAGCTGGGGAAAAAGGGAAGAGACGGCCACTCTGCCTTTTGTAAAGATTGCTTCTGGGTTCTCACCTCAAACTGACCCACAAATAAATCTCAAGATGTTAAAAAGAAGTGGCAGGGCTTCATGTTCCTCTTCTGTGCTCCCTGACCCTGCTCATCCATGCCTCCATTCATATCTAATGCCCTTTCCCCTCCCCCACCTTTTTCTGGTCTTTGCCCACTGCCTGGGTGATCAAATGTCTTCCAGGGCTGCAGAAGATCCCGGTGGGTTCCTTGCTGGCCCTCCACCAGGCAGAGCTGGTGTGTGTCCAGATCTGCTGCTGGGCAGAGGAAGCTGAGCTTGGTCTCTCAGAGTCCGGCAGCCCCAAATCCAGGTCCTGCCTTCTGCACCAGCACAGGGACACCCTGTTCTAGTGCTCTGTTGTGTTCATCTTCCTGTCGAGGTGTGTATAAACAGGACATGAACATGAGGATCTCCATAGGTGCGATGGTGTAAGTCCACTCTAGGCCTGGCTCCTCAAGTTCTGTCTCTGCTGTTCACAGTTATATGGAAATGGCAATTTTTTCTTGCTTCAAACACATACTTGCCTTTGTTAAAATAACCCTGAAACAGAAAATTCTGCCGGTTTCCTCCCTGAGAAGGTCGTCTGTGCTCTGGCCGTGACAAAACTCCCAACAGCCCACGCCATCCCTCAGATAAGCTGTCTCTCAGAGGAGAGCTTCAGCAGTGACTGAAAACACTGGGGATATTAAATTCCTGGGCATGGGAGCTGTGGTGGGATATGCCACTCCTGGAAGAGTACACAGTGCCATCTAGCCGTGCTGGTCCGAAGTACAGAGCTCATCGTAGCTTCCCGACCCCAAACCCCAGCTCCAGAAGCCTTGTCACCTCTTTTCCATCACCTCCAGGGCAGTGGACAACATCGCCAGCATCAGGAGGGGAGTGCTGATTTCAGACATATGGTTTTACCTCATAGTGAGGCTTGTACCTGAGCAACTCAACTTGGCTGAAACTGTGACGTTTTGGTGAAAACTAGGGCTTAAACTAGTTGGTCACATTTTTTCAGTGTCTCCTCCAGGGTGGTGGTTTTATCTCCAGGTGTCTCCCTTCCATTTGGTGCTGGTGTGCTGAGTTTCCAGTTTCCCTCTGCTACTGTTCCGTTTTCTGCACCAGATGTGTGTGAGAGGCACAGAGAGGTGCTAGGTGTGGTTTTAGCCATTTTCACAAGTAATTTCTTCTGGTCCTGGCCATTATTTCTGTTCTCTACTTGGTGGATCTCTGTGCCACCCCTGACATCCAGATCTGGGGAAAGATCAGTGTTGTTAGGCCAGCTGGAGCGCTTGGGATGGCTTTAGACTTCATCTAGCAACACACTGAGCTCCTCTGTTCCAGCACAGCCACACTCATAAATATCTACATCAGGTGTCAGGTGCTATGCCCCCCACTTGGCTTCAGTCAGGGTCCTCTTTCATGCTGTGGCATTTCACTTGTGAGGAAAGTGTGCATCTTGCTGGTGCTGAGTGTTGGTCCTTTGTGCCCATGAAGGGAAAGTCCTGTCTCTTGGAAACTTCCCAGCTGGAGTTAAAAAGGCTCAGACTGTGCTGTTCTCCATCCGTTCCTCGTTTCTTCCCCTCTACCATTTTTCCTTCCCTCACCAGAGGATGGGATGGAGAGAGAGCTGTGCCATGCACTCTCATCTAGCATGGAGGGACACTCAAGACCTGATCCAGCTGGACTAGGATTTCACTAGTACTTCAGTTCTGTGTCAGGCCCTGGTACAGCTATGTTCAGCCAAACCTTGACTCCAGCTGCCATCACCAGCCGGGAACATCTACAGGACACCGTGCCTTTCTGTAGTCCCCTTTGCCTCCCACCCTTTGCTACTTAACCTGCAATTGTGGCCCTTCCCAAACCCCAGTGCTGACAGCATGACCCTGTGTCACCATGCTGTGTCACCTACATTAATTTGACTCCCACGTCACATTGGTTTTTTTTTATTCTGATCCATTTCTATCAGCTTCTTCTCCCACCTACTCTTCCAATGGTGGACTATGTGGAGCAAGTAGAACGTTTGCATGAATCTGAAACGAGTTCTTCTAGAGTATTGAGTCTATTACCCTTGGGAGCACAGTGCTAGTCGTTGAAAATGCTTTAGGATGCCCTGCACTAGCTAAGATCTCATGTCCATGAACTGTAAAAGAAGAATGGAAAGATTCTTAGAAAGATTGGATCCTTGGCTGTCCTCCAGTTATCTGTGAACACGTGTTTTTATGATGCTCGCAAGTTGGCAAAAGTCAAGGTAACATTGACATACAGGCACTCACAGGCACACAGACAAATTCTTTAAGCAGAGACCAAGCACTGTTTCCCCTTGGCCCAACCCTTCTGGCCTAGATTTCCCTTCAGACAATCCAGCCCAAACTGGGGATGAATTGGATCATCTGCACACACCAGGTGTCCATGGGAGAGACAGTGGTGTAGGCACCTTCTACAGTGTCACTTAATGCCAAGAAACTTTGTCCTACCTGAACTGCTTGCCTCAGGATGATGTGATTTTTCTCCTAGAAACCCCCCCTTTCCCTCTAGCAGCTATAAAGGCAGGCAGAGGCTGGCTGAGGTGGAAAATTGCCCAGTGGTTAAAGTCTGGTGAAATGTAAGTAACTGAAAACAGTGTTTTATAAGAGGAAACACTGCCTTAACACCAGGGCTTGCTGTGAGACCCACCTGTGACAGTGCAGGAGTGGGGGGACAGAGTGAGGTCTCGGTTACATCCTGCCTCCAGGGCATTGCTGTGCCATGTGGGGTGTTCAGCTGCAGTTTTACAGTCATTCCACAAATGCCCTGGTAGTGACAATGTGATTTTGGAGAATGGAAAAGTAAAATATGTCCTAGGCCACACTGAGATGTCCTTCGGAGGCATCTGAGGGGTCCTATCCCCCAAGAGTGCCTGGGTGAGTGTGGAATTCTGTTGGACAACAGCATCCCATTGCTTAGTGTGGGAAAATGGAAAAAAATAGCAGAATGGGAGAAAATAGGAGAAAATTAGAAGAATGGGAGAAAATTAGTTTTGTTCAGACATATTTTGTGTTAACATTAAGGAGAAACATCAACAAGAGCAAATATGACAAAACAGGAAAGTTTTCATCCAATGATGATATTTTCTGGAGGCTCTGAAAAGTCTTAAAACCCAAGAATGAAGCTGTGACTGCCTTCCTGGCTCTATTAGATGTAACACTGCCAGTCTGGGTGATGGTATGGCAAGTGTCTCTAAAATTAGTATTTTTCTTAAAGCTTTGCCTGCTGCAGCCAAATAAAAAGCACTTATTAAAGAATCATGATTATTAAGCCAGTCTCATGATTTCTGGAGCCTGATGTTTTAAAGATTGTTGAATTCTTTCCCCTATTTGGCAACCCTGTAGGTGCCAGAATATAGCTGGGACCTCACACAAACCCCTGAGCATGAGCACACGTGGGTGCTGGGTGTGAGGAGGTGCTGCCAGTGGACATTATTTCAGCCAGGAATTGTTTCCCCGATAACCTGAGACGCCAGACTCTTGTGAATACCTACAACTCTGAGCTTTTGTTTCAAATAAAAATCCTTTTCTAATCCTCCCAGTTCCTGAGGAAGAAGGTTGACAGTCTGTTTTGAAAGCAGTTTAAGCGCCCCAAAAGCAGAAGGCCTATAAACCAGATTAACAAATGTAATATTTAAACAAGATTGCGAGTATTTTGAAGTCTAACCATGCTCTGTGTCTTGCTTGGCTATGGCTAGGGTGAAGGTGATGTGAGCAAAAGAAAAGCCATCATTTGCTCTGCAGCTTAACTCTGCTTCTGCATCTTGTTTATTAAAAATACATCTCTGGGGCACCTTTCTAAAGGGCTTTACAGGATTGAGGGCCAAGTGCATTCTTGGGAAAGACAGGGAAATTTTAATTTCAGCACGTAGTGAAATGCACAAGGTAAAAGGTGTGGGTGGAGAGGTTCCCTGGTGTAATACAAACTCTAAAGGAACAGAAGGGACCCATTCACCAAGACTTGGGGAAAGGTCTGGAGCACAAGTCTGATGATGTGTGGCTGAGGGAGATGGGGGGCTCAGCTTGGAGAAAAGGAGGCTCAGTGGGGATCTTCTCACTCTTCAGAACTTCCTGACAGTAGAGCGTGCAGCCAGGAGCTTGGTGCCAGGCTCTGCTCCCAGGGAGCAAGCAGGGCAAGAGGAAATGACCTCAAGTTGTACCAGGGGAGGTTTAGATAGATACTATAAAAAAAAATCTTCACTGAAAGGTGTTCAGGCACTACCACAGGCTGCCCAGGGCAGTGGCGGAGTCACCACCCCTGGCAGCATTCAAAAATGGGCCGTTGTGATGTTTAGGGACATGGTTTAAAGGTGAGCCTGGTGATAATGGTTGGACTCAATGATCTTGGAGAGCTTTTCCAGCCTTAATGATTCCATGATACTGAGCAGGTCCTCTGGCTTCTCTGAGGTTCTGCATGCACTTCCTGCCCCTCCTGCTCTGTGTCTTGGCCTGACACCAGGGCAGGGATGTTCACTGGCTCTGAACAGCAGTGCAGGTTATAATAGGTGTTTGGAAACACTTTGGAATGGCTTACTGGAACCCCAGCGCTACTTCTGGGAGGCTTTTGGCTCTACGGCTCCACTTGGAGCTACAGACATCAGGGTCAAGAGGAGGTCAGGTTAAAAATACAGGATCCAAGCTCACAGTCCAGACAGGCTCTGTCTAACACTCGGGAGGACTTGGCTGCACACAGACACTTGACCTTGCCCAGATACACGGTGGGTACCCTCGAGGGCCACTGCTGCTGGTGGTATCATGCGGTGAGTTTGACCGCCCAGGTTGGCCCCAAGATCTCTTAACGCTCCCAGACCAGGCCTTTGCATCCATTTTCCCACCAGTACCACCACAGACACTTTTGCATGAAGCCCCAGAGAAAACTCAGTGAGGAAGAAAGGAAGGTGAAGGGTTCTGCAGGAAGAGCAGCAGCTCTGGGAGCTGCCGTGTGGACAGCACAGGACGATCTTTGGTCGCTGAGATGATGAGGAACTGAAGCAGGACTTCCAGGAGAGACAAAACTTGGGGAGAAGTTGGCATAACACCCTCCTGTGTACCTTGGACTGAAAGATTGAGTGAAGGGTGGATGAGGACTGAGTTCAGTGTCCCCATCTTATACACCCCTACCCCTTTTTTAGGTCACGATCCGTGACATTCAGTATTTACTCAGAGCTCAGACTCCACAGAAGGGCTTAAGCCAGCGGCAACTAATTCCAACAGCAGGTCAAGGGCTTGTAAAGATGGACCTGGCAAGAGGGACACTCAGACAAAGTGGGACTTGGTGTGTGATCATCTGCCCATATTCCAGTTCGGAGAGGTTTGGAGTAGGGAGCTATAAAAGCCATTTGAAAGTGCAAGTTCCAGGTCCTTCAGG
The DNA here is from genome assembly GCA_013397895.1 of Origma solitaria. NCBI lineage: Eukaryota > Metazoa > Chordata > Aves > Passeriformes > Acanthizidae > Origma > Origma solitaria. Next base: position 460,673 of record VZRL01001446.1, on the reverse strand, counting down.
AGAGAAACACATTTATTTAAGGACTCAAACAAGAAAAGAGAAATAAAGACGCCGTGGAAGTCCATGCACATCTCCATGGCATCTCTGACTCTTGCATCAATTGCAGAGCCCTCCAATGGTTTCTAAAGCCAGATTGTCATTCCCTGACTGACAGCATTTACCTGAAAATACTCTCCAGCTACTCACTGTCCGCATGCTTTCAGCCTGGAAAAGTGCAGCTAGGACAGTGAATGTCTGTCAGAGGCCAGAACAACTTTAACTACAGGCTTCCCTAACTCTGTTGCCTCTGGATTTTGCTTCTCCTTGCAAAATCAGGACATGAAAGTCCTTAAGTCTCTTCTGGCAGGGTGATTGCTGTGAAGTGTCTTTGGCCTGCTGTGAAGGGCAAAAATCACTGTGACTCAGAGGCTGCAGGACCTTGCCCTGCAAATAAAGCTCCTGGGAGCAGGAGGGGAAGGTTCAGCCTGAGGGACTTGCTGGTGGATCCTGGAATGATGCAGTTTAGTTTGGGAATGAAGAATACAGAGGTTGATAGTGGCAAAGATCAGTGAATACATCATCAAACAGGAGCTGATCCACAAAACAAACTGCTACCACTCAGCAGAAAGGTTGTGCTGGGACCTCCCAAAGAGACCATGGAGAATGGAGCCGACATCTGAATGGTGTGTCTTATGAATGACCCAGTGCTTTGACCCTTTCTGCTTTTGGCCAAAGGGTGCTGGTGTGTCAGAGAACCCTCTGATGGCCATAATGGAGCTGCACTGTTTTACACTGGTTAAGATCCACAGTTCCTAGCAGGAGTGAAAAAAGAAAGCACTCTCAACTCTAGCTGACTGGAAAAAAACTTCTAAAAACTGTTTCAAATCAACTAGGATCAATAAAATAAACAGAACGGGAGAATGAAGGAGAGGGGTGGGACATGGGGGGAAGACCTTCTGTAGGCTCTTGCATGAACCCAGCCACATGGGAATGAGGACTTGCAGGAGAAGGGAGCCCTGGCTGAGGTATCCATCACAGACTGTTGTGATTCAGCTGTGGTGAAGTTTTGCACAAGTGCATGAAGGAGTTTGAAGAAGGCCCCCATAGTGCCACAGGCTTGCAGACTTTCTGAACTGACAGCCTCATGCCCAGTCCTGCAGGGTACAGAGGAAAGGGTTAACGCCTCCCAGAACTCAGTTGTGTTGGGAAAGAAATAGAAAAATCTGAAAGCAGGTCAGTACCTCAGCTGCTTCTGAATTCTCATTAATTTGTGTTGCCTTCTCATTTATTAATGGGCTGACTCACACTGTATTTGCTTTCCCTTTGCTGCAATTTGCAAAATTCCTTCTTATTCCCAGTAGCCCTCTTGGCAGTGTTATTTTTCTCTGTTTTTCCCTGGCCTTTATCATTTTCTTAGCTGAGTTTGCATATTCTTGCTCAGTTCCCCTGACTATTTCTCTTCAACCTTTTTCTTTTTATCTTCAGGCCTCTTAAAACATCCCTTGGGGCTACCTCAGTGTCTCTGGGAGCAGCTGGAATTATCCTGCCCATCGTGCCCATGAAGAGGATTTTAATAGTTCCCTTGGCCCTCCATTTCATTTCTCCTTCCAGTTCCATGTGGGGACTCAGATGGCCTCCCAAAATCTTGGAAGCTCCCAGGGCTTGGAGAAACCTGGCTTTTTCAGATGGGAACCACAGTCCTGAGTAGCCAGTGGATCCTGTGGAGGTGCTGCTCTGCTCTTCGCTGCTGTCTGCTCCCAAATGCTCAGTGTGTTGGTCATTGCAGAGGACAGGCTCATTCCTTCTCCTGTGCTCAGCCAACACCGACCACTTCAAGGATCTACTGAAGTGTTCACAGCTTCCTCTCAAGGCCGTGGATGGGCAAGCATTGATCTCTGCTCTATGGTGCCCAGTGACAGGGAATGGTATGAATTTGTCTCAGGGGAGGTTTAGGCTGGATTTCAGGAAAAGGTTCCTCCCCCAGAGGGTGCTGGGCACTGCCCAGGCTCCCCAGGGAATGAGCACAGCCCCAAGGCTGCCAGAGCTCCAGGAGCATTTGGACAACTCTCTCAGGCACAGGGTGGGATTGTTGGGGTGTCCTGAGCAGGGTCAGGAATTGGACTTGATGGTCTTTGTGGGTCCCTTCCAACTCAGGATATTCTGATTCTATGATCTTGCTCTGCCTGTGGAGGATCCAAATCTACCCCAACCCAAAAGTCAGGCAAGCCTGTGGTTCTGGCACCATGGCGTGTCCTTTGCTCCCCTCATTCACCTCAGTCCCAGGCTCTGCAGTCACCCAGAGAGCAGGATCTGGCTGTGTGAGCCCATTGGGAGGTCTCTGCATGGCTGTACGAGCCCACAACAAGGGTCTGTGGCAGGATGAGCCTTTGGGAGCTCCATAGGTTTGTTTTCCCAGAAGCTGGAGACCGTGGCATGCTTGGTGGGTGTTCCCCATTTGGCAAGGTGAGAGGGGTTTTTCTGTAGCTGCCAGCCTTGCCAGGGCTTCCTGGGTGCTCCCCCTTGTCCTTCCCCAAATTCACCCACAATAGGGAGGTGGTGGCTTGTGGTGGCAGCTCCCAGTAACGCAAAGGTCATGGGGTCATGCAGGTCATGGGGGTCCAGACGCAAAGCCTGGGCTGTGTGAGGGCCCGTGGGCTGCGTGGGGGCCATGTGCACACTGCACTGCACATCTGCATCACCGAAACCCAGGCACTGGGATGGGATGGGATGGGATGAGATGGGATGGGATGGGATGGCTGAGGTACATTCATGGCACATCTTGTCCTGCATGGGAAGAACCAAGGGGCAGCATTGTCTTGCCTTGATAGCTTTTATTTGTGTTAAAAAGTGGAAAGAAGTTGTTGAAAGATATTTTGGACCTGAGTGAGATTTCTTCCTCTGCTAGGACTGGGAGAGACTGTTGGTGCTGTGCCTATTAGCAGAATACTGCTCCTTCCTGGTGACACAGTCCTGTTGCCAGCAGAAGGTGGGAGCTGAAAGCCTTGACAACCCTTTTCCCTTCCTCTTTGTCCAGAGAGGGTATGGAGTCTCTCTCACTGGGGATATTTCATCTGGAACCATCCGGATGCAATCCTCTGCTGTTTAGGATGACACTTCTGAGGCAGGGAGGTGGGACCCCATGATTCCACTGTGGTCCCTCTCCACCTGACCCAGCCTGTGATTCTGGATCTATACAAACCTGCAAATCTTTCCAAACAATCTGCTAATCGTGGAGCAAAGAGGCCCAAAGGGAAAGGCTGACGGACTCCTTGGTGTATGTACCAAGCTGATCCTTACAACTGATGCCTTTTCATGGACCCATGAAAGGTAGAAGAATCCTGTAGGTACAGAAACTCTGCTCCACAGTCACAGATCCACGACAATAGCTCTGTTTTCAAATACTCCTTGGACCCAGCTCCAGGCACACAGGCTCCAGTGACAGCTTTGCCCCCATGAAACTTGCCAAGACCTTTCCCACACTGAAGACCTGTTGAGGCAGTGTGGTTATCTCTGTTCAACCGAAGTGGATCAATCTTTGTTCTGATATCAAAACAGCAGGTTCATCACACATCATTTACTCAAATGCTCCCTGGAAAACTTCAAACACAAGCATGTCCCTTTGGGAAGCTCAAGAGAAGTTGATAACAGCCAGGGATTTTTGTCCCAGACTCTGAGTCTTTCCACTGCTTGGAAGACCCCCTGATCTTTGGGCTGGGCTTGCACAGCTGTGATGCTTTCGTGGCTACCACGGACAGAGTGTGAAGGTGCTGTCAGATGGACCATTCAGATTGTGCCTCTCGGCAGGCAGTGGGCTCTGGGGTCACCCATCCCAAATAAGCAGTTCATTCTTCCATGCAAAGTGGCCTCACTCCAGCAAGGGCATGGAGACTGCTTGCCATGGAGAGCTGTAACTCCAACAAAGGCTTCCTTTCTCTGAACCGCCATACAATTGTTGGTGTTAAATAAATCTGTCAAGCACAAAGCAAACTGCGTTAAACAGCGTCCTCTCCCACTGCAGCAGGATAAAAGCTGGGCACTTTGGAAAGTGTTTAAAAAACATTTTTCATTCACTTGTGTTCACTCTTCCCTCCTGTTGCATCCTCATTGCACTCGCTCATTCAGGAGATTGCACAGGGACCTGAATTTCTAACAGGAACAAAAAGAGGCATAAGGGAAATAAACCCAGTGTTAAAATCCATTCAGAGCTTCTATTATTTGGGACCAAAAAGGGAAGGTCCCTTGCAGGTCACTTTTAAATGTGTCTGTCTAGAGCCAAAGAGATTCAAAGTGCATTTATCATCCTTCTTATTCATCCTCTTTGTCATCCACAGCAACCCAGGGATTTTTTCCTGCTTTGTGCTGTGGTGACTAGCACAAACATGGCTGGGCTCAGCCACTGCATGAGGAAGGAGGGCGCTCCTCGGCCTCCCACATCAGAATATGGCTGAAGAGCAGCATACTGCTGTCACTGAAGGGGCCTGGGATGAACTGTCCCCGAAGTCACCTGGGCTGTGGGACAGTGAAACCCAGGCAGGGATGGCAGCAGCCAGCTGGAACTTTTACATGTAGTAATTCACCAAAAATGGGGTTTCCACAGGACCAAAAAGAGCTGTAAGTTCAGGTTTCAGTCATTTGGATGTATGTGAAAGTGTCAGCATAGTCCTGCTAGATGTTTCCAAGGTAAAATGTCTCATTTCAGAAGTGCTGGAGTATTTCATTAGACAGCCTTGAAACAAAACTCTTTTCCTATTTTCATAGGGCATTTTTATTTAAAGCCTGACCCAAAGCAGGAGAACATGAGGCTAAGCAAAAACATTGGGTGTCCCAAAGGAAAGGGTTCCTTTTGGGTCAAGGGGACAAATGACTCCAGGGAAACTTCTTATGATGATTGTGATCCCTGGGCTTGGACCCCAGCCAAGATTTAGGTCATTTCCCCTGACACAGATTTAGGCTGAACCTGGGGAAAAAGAACTGATGCAGAAGATCAGCAGAGTCATGGCAAACTTCAGGACTGGACAGCTGGTGAGGAGAGGGAGTCATGGGAGAGAGCACGGATGGGGGAGGAAAAAGGGAGGGCAGCACGTGGGTGATGGCAGAGGACAAGAAGGAGAAGTGGAAGAGGCAGATCTGCTTAGCTTCCAGTGGTGCAAGGGACAACGTGGTGGGAGAGCAAAAGGCAAAGCCCAGAGCAAGGCAAACTGAGCCATGGGTTGGAAGGAGAGTTGGATGCTTTGGGGTTCCCTCTCTATTACCACAGGGGGTTTTGCTGGGAAAAGGACCCCAATGGCTCACCCAGGGGTGAGGTCGATGGGGCTGGTTGAGCTTCACTGGGGTTCAGGACAGGAATTCAGTGTTGGGCAAACTGTGGAGGGAGAAAGCCAGGCTGTGTGAGCCAGTGGCTGTGTCCCTGGGGGGCTGCAGAGACAGGCAGGACCTGCCTGTCCACTGGGACAGAGAAGGAACCATGGGGTGGTCTCTTCCTGTGGTTCAACGTTTCCAAGTCTTCGTACCCCTGTATGCTCCAGGACTCTGATACAGGAGGGGGTCTCTCTCCTCTTTGGCACATCTGGCCAGTGGCTGCTTGGCCATCTCTGCTCTCGCCCCACAAAAACCAGTCTGGATCATGTCTTACCCCCATGGTGTCCCTTCCCACAGTGTGCAGCGAGGCCAACACTGTCATCTGTCAGTCAACAGTGTTCCCTCAGCTCCAGGTCCCCCCGTCTCTTTCCAAACAGGTGCCTTTGAATTAATGAGGTCTAGGGATAGTTAGAGAGTTATAAATATCTTCTGAGATGATGAATTTTAATCAGGAGTCCCTAACGAGCACAAGATGAAATCAGGAATGAGAATGATGGTCCTCCAATGGATCTTCATTAACAATTTAAATGACTGAGGTCTTAATTAAAGGGCTTGGGACTTAGCTGAGGGATTACAGATTGCCCAGGGGGAGAAATCAAAGACTTCAAACCCCCTTTTTTTACAGAAGGTAACGAGCTTTTAAATTAGATTTTTTTAAGGAAAAAAAAAAAGAAAATAACAAGGCCTTGCTGTTTTATCTGGCTGCTTCACTAATTTAAATGATGCTTAGATCTTGAAGTGTGCAACCTTGGCCTGAGAGCCCCCGTCACTTGCAAGTCCCCACTTTGCTCCTGTCACTGCCTCACCTCCACATCACACTAAACACTGACCCTTGGACATGGACAGCATGAGGGTATCCATGTTCCTCTTGGGGAATGCTCCAGGGTTCCCTGGCCCCAGGGAAAAGTCAGTAGGAAGACAGTGAGATGGGCCCAATCTTCAATCAACTTTATGACTCTCCCTCTTTGCTTAGTTGTTCTGAAATGTATTTCCCTAGAGAAAAATTCTGCAAATATTCAGATTGTGTTTGTGGAAAGTTTCAGGATATAGAAAACCAGGGGTTTTTTATAGCTGTAATATGTTTTCAAGATCAGTCTCAGTCAGTCCCATTGCCTTTGGCACACATGGCTCCAGGTTTCCATCCCACAGAAGTGTTGATTGTTGATGGTTAGTGTTGCAACACCTAACCCAGCAGCTGTCCCCTCCTAGGACAGAGTGACCTCTTGTCTCTGTCCCTACCTGCCACCAACACAACACCTCATCTAGGCAGAGGCTCTCCCGAGGCTGGATCACCTGGGTATTAGGGTGACACCTGAAAGGTGGGGAGTCAATCCCCCAGAGTGACCCCTGTCAATGCCAGGGTCTGCCTGGCAGGCTCTGCTGTCTCTGCCGTGTCTTGTGGACACAACAGGGAGGCGATGCTCAGAGGTGGTTGCATGAGAGACCCCCAGGGCAGAGGAGGAGTTTCAGAGCACGGAGCAAAGATGAGTGCTCAGACCTCCTGATCCAATGCTTCTTTCCAAGAAGCGGTGGGACAGACAGAGAGAGAGACAGACAGGGGGATGCTGCAGAGGGGTGGGTGGAAAGAGGTGCCCAGTCGAGGTGGAAATGGCTCCAAAATCTGTGGTGGGGGTTGACTCCTGGCTCTGAAGAGGCTCACAAGCAGGTGGAACATGGAGGGAAGGACAGTTCTGTGCTGTACTTCACAGAAACTCTATCTCCATTCCTGACAGCTCCTGAATCTCTGCTGCTCCCATAGCAAGAAGTTGAAGCAGGGCTCTCTGCAGGGGTAGTTTGAGAAATCTGGGTGAAGAACCATTCATTCAGGAAGAGCAGAAAGACTGGAGATGGAATTCCTAGCAATTTGTGCCTGGAGGGGATCCTTTGCTGGTTAAGATCTGAACATACAGGCATGTGTGAAGTCAGATCCTCTACCCTCCTCCTAAAAATATCTCAGGACCATCAAACAAGGAATTGCACTAGAAGTTTGGAGATGAAGCTGGACAAACTTTCAGAGGGCTCTGAGAGATACACAGAGGCACAGAGTGCTATCCCATGATCCCTGCTGCTTTAGGACACTTGGCTAGAATGAATGGGTGCACTTGGAAAGTGAAGCAGGAGCCCTTTCCAAAGGGGCTGGCCTGGCTGAGTGCAGTCTGCTTTGCAGTTATGATAAAAGGCACTATAAAATCTGCAAAAGACCCTGACATGCTGAGTCCCACCCTGTGCTCCGGGTCAGACAGCTGGCTCCAGTGGGGAGATGAAACTGCGGCTGGGAGCAGCCACAGCATGGGGCATCCTTCCCTCAGAGGGGGCCACTTGGGAGCCCCAGCATGTCCATGGCCATGGTGCCTCCAGGCTCAGCCATCTCTGCACAGCACCAGGGGTGACACCAGGCAAATGCCAGGTCCTGCATGGCTCCAGGTACAATGGTGGAGGGATGGGATGTGGTAGGTCTGAGCACTGGCCCTGCACTGGGGCTGGGTACCAACCTAGGACAGTACATGGAGGATTTGGCCCTGTGTGAGAGGCATGGGGATGCAGAAAAACTGCTGTGCAGTCCTGCCTCTTCTTCATACCCCTCATAACAGAGCTCAGGCTGTGAGGCACAGTCCCAAAAAGAGTGTCCATGTGCTTGTGCCTATGCTCTCTATCCCCAAAGGTACCACGGCCCAGCACCTTGGCTTGCCCAGCTCCAGAGATGCTGCAGGGAGAAGCTGACTTCTCTGTGGAGCTAAAGGACCATGAGTGACCCTCAAGTTGTGTCCTTTCAGAGGGAGAACCAGGCCATGAGAAGAACAGGTGAAAACCTGGTATGCTAAGCCATGTCTCCAGACAAATGCTGGAGTTCCTGTGGAGATGGGGGCGGCACCTGTCTCAAATAACAAAGATCTGGCAGCAGGGTCTTCACTCATCCCCTCATTGGAGACCACTGAGGCTCTGGGGGATTTGGACACCTCTCCTGCAGCAGAACAAGTGTGAAGGGTGCACGGCAGTTTTGGTTCTACAAAAGAGGCTTGTCTCCCATCTCCTCCCATTTGGATACTGGGACAGAGGTATTACCTCAAGATTAAGACTGGTTTTGCTGTGCAAAAAGCCCTGGAAATTTGAAGGCGAGGGGGTGGATTTTCCCTAGGATACAGCAGGAAGGAGGTGAATGGGGCTGATGAAAAGATGTACAGGAAGCATTAGACGCTCCAAGCCACAGAAAGTTGATGATTTTATCACTGTCAGTGTGGCAGGTGTTTTCCAAAGTCAAGGAGACTGGCCTTGTCCCAAAAAGCCTGCATGTGAGGATGAGAAGATGGTGAGGGCTGAGACCTGCCATTAGTCAACACTAATGGAGATGTTAATGACTTAAGGGAATTGCCTCTGTCTTTTTCCTCTTGCTCCTCTGTTCAAGGCTTGGTGACCATGTGCCCTTGTGAGATCTTTGCAAGGGGCAGCAATCCCCAGCACGAAGGGGAAAGTCGTCTCTGTGGGGACTGGGGACATGGTCCTTGTGGGCACTCTTGATGGGCAACAGGAAATGCTTGTAAACAGGATGTGAGCCCTGGAAGATGATACCAGAGAAAGTGATCCACCCTGGGACCCAAAAGGGGATCAACCCAGATCCATCTCCACCTTTTTCTGTAAATGAGCCCTGTGCTCAGCAGGGCTCCTCTAAAAACTGTCCCATCCATTCGATGTGATGCTTCCCAATGCACTCCTGGCCAGAACCCCCCGCCTGTCCTGCAGCAGAAACACGTCCAGGGCGGTGCTGGTGGTGCACCCACCGCCACCTGCACAAACCCCATGGCCATCCCCACAGCCTGAGGTGCGAGGGTGACTTCACTGGCTGCCCGGGGCTGGCTCAGGAGAGGCAGCAGCTGCGGGTCTGGCTGGGCCTTACACCTATCACTCTGTAACTTCTGACGAAGGCTGGATTTGCTGAAATGTTCACTGGATTTTTTCCAGCCTGCTGGGGCTCATAAATCTGGCTGTGCAGGGGCTGCTTCTGCTCCTTTCCCTTGGTGAGCAGGGCTGGTATTTGTCTTGGAGGGCGAGACTGGTTGCAACCCTCCTTCCAGCACCTGCTGCTCCACCTCAAGCCACATTCCTGAGCAGTGGTGGAGAACAGGTCTGTCTCCTCCAATCGGGGACGCTGCTCCGAGCTGGCCCTGCCCCCCACCCCTCTGCAGGGAGGGGGTGCTGATGCTTGCCCTGCTCCCACAGAAGCCCATTCTCTCCAGTCGTCAATCCATTTCAGAGCTGGAGAGCCTGGCTGAGCCCCTGTTGGTGTCAGGACTCTGAAGACCATTCCTCATGGCTCCTCCTTGGACAGATGGGCCAGAAACAATGCGTGGATGCTGAATGTCCTGTTCAGCAGCGATTCCTGGGGAACTTCCCCGGCTCAGCTGGGAGTGGAGCACAGCTCAGGCCATTCCATGGGACTCTCCTTCCTCTTCTGTCATGGGTCTCTCTGTGCCTCTCATCTGGGGCTGAGGAGATCTTTTGGCTGCCATAGGGAACTACCACATCCCAAGAAACAATCTGTGATTCCTGACATGGAGGATCTCTCCCCCTGCCCTGCATGGGCCACCTTGATCTGCAGGTGGGCAGAGCACCAGCTGCATCCAAAGATCAGCTCGGGAGAAGTAAGCTGTGACTGGGCTGGGGCAGCCTGGCTGGGACAGCTCTGCATGCTCATCATTTAACATTTCTCTCACAGACTGGGATCTGCAACACCCCAGATGCTTTCCATCCATTAGTCCTTTGCCAGTATCTCAACCACATTCCAGCGCGCACCTTTGAACGAGGAACTCTGCTCTGGCCCTTGTTGTGATGCACCAGAGAACTGTGGTGCCACTGAGAGATGCTTCAGTATTGAGTGAATGTCTGATCAACTCCTTCTTGCTCACCTCCCACCAGAGCCCTCTTTCCCCCATCACTTGGGCAGTTTCCCCTGTCATCAGCATTTTCCAGACCCCCCACAGTCGCACCATCAAGCAGGTGTGAGTCCCGAGTGATGCTGGGTGAGTCTCAGGCTCTCCCTAGGCCACCTGGGATGTGCAAAGGGAAGAAAGTGCATGTAAAAGAGGAGCACTGAGATGCACCCTTGGGCAGTGTGTGGAAAGCCAGCCCTGGAGAGCTCTTCCTTTGCTGGAATCGTGTTACATGCCTCGCTGTAATTAGCCTCTGGCTTTCCTCACAGAATGAGCAATTGTTTCAGTGATCTGCCAGAGCAGAGTTATGGGCACGTCAGGCTGGCACAGGGGGGCTGTAAAACCAGATCTGCCTGAACCACAGCCATCGTTTGTCAAAAGGAAACCACCTGGCCAGAGAAAAAGGGATTTATTTGCCTCTTCCTTCATCCCATTCTCACAGGCAGAATGTCAGCTCTGTTACAACCCGCCCCAGAAGGAGAAGGTAACCCAGATTAATAGGTTCCTTGGGGTGCATTAGAGTGAAATGACACTTAAAAATACATATATATGTGGCGTTTATTTTAGAACAATTTGGTTTTGATGGAAAACGGGTATTGTAGCTGATTTGGTTATTATCTATAGTAACACAAAAGCATAAAAATAACACTTAAGAAGATGTATAAGGGAAAAGAAGAAGAAAGGATAAGAGCAGAAAGGTTATATTGTTACCACCCACCAGTGAGTCCAGAGGCAAAACCTGGTTATTGCAATCTCCTTGTAAGTTGGTCAAAGTGATGTTCACACTCTTCGTCTGTCAGGGATGGGGGAAGCCTGCAAAATGCAACATTCAGTTGGTTAATATATGCTCAGGCTCAGTGGGAACACGCAGGTACTTCCCCTTGGGGCAGGCGGTTCTACACTGTATGACTTAACAGGTGGATCACGGCAACTTTGGGGGACTTCGATGGTTTATGACACCTTTTAAGACATGACAAGCTGCTTCTCTTGTCAGCTTAGTTGAGCCAATTATGGCCCATAAGAAAGGGATTAATAACTTCAGGCTTATATGTGAATCAGAAAGATATTAATAACTTCAGGCTTATATATGAATGTTCCCAGTACATTCTGGAGGGGAGTTTTCACACCTGAGCCAAGTAGGTAAGGGAGGACATGATAAAAAGGAAAATCCCACCTTGAAGGTTCTGCTTCTTATTGGCCTCTTCCCTTATCTGTCTCAGAGCCCAGCTTGTCCCCTCGGGATGTGTGTGTGTGTGTGTCACCCTCTGTCCCCGAGCTGTTACTTTGGGCACAGTCAGCAAAGCATCTGCTGCTTTTGCAAATCACCAATTGTTTTGAGTCATTAACCATTAACATTCCAGTCTCTCACAGGTTCTTTGGGGAATCCCTGGTGCTCCTAATCCACCATCATGCTCCCACAAGTATCCTAAAAATCGGCACGTTCTGGCCCCAAAACATCTTGCTTTTGTCTGCTATTGCACGGGGACAAGTCAGGAGAGTTTTCCACTGGTATCACCCGTCTGTTCTCTAGGCCTGCTCCGCATGAAGATGGTCTGCCTCTGCAGTGGTTTGACTCAGTAAATACTCCACACTTTGCCCAAATTTTTCCGTTCTGTTTGTTTCGAGGGATGTGTCATTGGAGGTGTCTGATACACAGGTGCAGCCATGGACCATCTCCAGCAGTGTGGCTTTTGTGGCTTTCCGACCAAATATCACCCACTAAAGATTGTGTGCCTGGAAAAGGTCATGTAACAGCTCCACAGGGAACACACCTTGGTCCCCAGCCCCTCCTGTAAAATGTCAGGTATCTTACAAGGGAATCAAGGATTTGGGATGCAACTCCATTCAAATTTAAAAGTGCATTCCCTTGAGCTGCTGAATTTGACCTGAAAAATTCAGTCAAATTCCTGGTCCTAGTGCACTGCAGAGCCCTGATGAGACCTTCTAGCCTCTTTCTGCCCACATCTGTCCCCCTGCATCTGACCCTATTGATGCTGGCGCACTGGGCCACCACTGTGTGCCAATTTGGATGCCCAGTGCATGACAACATCTGGTCTCATGGTCGGTGACTCATTTGGGCCTTCATCCCATTTCTACTCTAACTATGTTATTAGTTCCCAGCTTTGATGGATGGGCTTGTTAGCCTTGTGTTACTCATGAAACATCTTTCTTTTGTAGTTTCTGATTAAAAACATCTCTCTGTTTCATCTTTATGGGAAATAACAGCACTTGTTGCTGGGCTGCAGCTTCATTTAAGCTCTTTGGCCTAAGTTAGCCAAAAATAACTAAACATGGTCGGTTTTCAAAAACAGATGTACCTGCCAACCATCTTTCCTGCATGTGGAGTGACACTCTGCTCAAGCGTTGGCTGTCTGTCCCCCAAGACCCCACTCGTCTGGGGACTGCCAGCACACCAGGCTACTCTGCCTCTGGCAACATTTTGTGGTCTGGTAGTCATGAAGTTTGGATTCAACCAAAGGCTGGGTTGGTTGATGTGTGTTTGTGGTGTCCCCATCTACTCTGTTGGGTACTCAGCACCTGAACATCTGCAGTTGACTGTCTCACCACAGGTCAGCTTGGCCAAAGGCCACAGAAACTCTGTCTTACCCCTGAGCAGTGGTGACACTGCTCAGTTTGTGCATGAGAGGCTACTGGCTGGAGCCATTGGCCTGGCACCAGAAGATGGGCTTTCCAGGCTGCTGACACCAGAAAGAAACTCTTCAGAAGGGCCTTCCGTTCAGCTTACACAGCTCCCTGGGAAGCTTCCTTGTTGCAGAGAAGCAAAAACTGATGGAGGCTGATTGGAGGTTGAAGGGTAGATTGATGAATTTAGATGAAGGGTAGATGATGAAGCTGATGGAGGGCAGATTTAGATTGGATATTAGAAAGAAATTCTTCCTTATGAGGGTTGTGAGGTCCTGGCACAGGTTGTCCAGAGCAGCTGTGGCTGCCCCATCCCTGGAAGTGTCCAAGGCCAGGCTGGATGGGGTTTGGAGCCACCTGGGATAGGGAAAGGTGTCCCTGCCCATGACAGGGGGTGGGCCTAGATGAGTTTTAAGGCCCCTTCCAACCTGAACCATTCTAAGAGCCTCTGATTCTATGAAAAATGAGGACCCTTGCCTAAAGAGGTCAAGCAGATTGATTGACCCCTAAGAGAGAACCTGTGTGGTGGAGAGGTGCTCCAAAGGGATGCAGCCCTTCCTGGATCAGAAGAAGAAGGATGGGTCCCTGTGCCTCAGCTCTAATCAGGCTCCTCATGGTCCGGCCAACAGTGCTGGGACCAGCTGAGACACAGCTCCAGCCCTGTCTTGCCTTTGGTGTTTCCAACTGTGCTCAGCACAGCGTGCCACCAACCTGAGCCCAGTGCCACGTGTCATGCACAGCACATACAGGGGCCTGAGTCTGCTCCTAGAGCTGAGACCTCTCCTTGGTTTCTGCCTGGTGGATCAGAGCGAGGTATAAGGTTTGCAGGAGAGCAGCTTCATCCCATGCTGAGCTCCAGCTGGATGACCAAGGCAGGGGAGCTGCAGGTGACTGCGTGTGTGCAAAATACTGAGGCTGGAAGGTTTGAGGGGGCTGGATTACAGTGTACACCCAGACTGGTGTTTCAGAGTGACTGCAAGTGCTGTCTGGTGTTTGCTTCCTTTCTTTCATCACTTTCAGATCCAAAGAAACAGCTGAAACCTCTGGAAACAGCAAACTTAAAAGGAGAAAAAAACCCCAACCCTAAAACTAAAGATCAAGGGAGGTTAAAGGGCTTTATCTTCCAAGAATCTGGGATTATTTTTCAGAAGACACATGGGACAGAGAAGCAAAAGGCAGCAGGTAGACCCTGCTGTTGGGCTGTGGGTGCTGTAACGCCAGCCTGTATCTTGGATCCAGCTGGGCAGATCCCAGGCTGTGGAGAGCCAAGACTCAGATTTATTTCTGCAGTTTCCCACTATCTGAATGTCCTGCTGGAACAGCACCAGAACACAGCGCTGGGAGATTTGTAACACTGTTTTCTACGGCAGTGCATGGAGCCTGCGCATCTCACACCCGCCCCAGCTTCTGCCTCAGCCCAAATGTCAGATGAGGCCAAAGGTGTATTGCCTGTTCTGCAGCACCCCAGATCTTTGTGCCCAAGACAAACGAAAGTTCCCCTGCAGCGTCACCGAGAGGTGAGAGATAGTGGAATGCTGGCCCTGGAAGAGGGATGTGCCCCAGCTTTGTTCCTTTTTCCTAGGGTGTGTGTTTGGATCAGGCAGTGTGATTTGACCCTGGCTGCACCTCTGCCCTTCAGCTCTGTGAAAGTTCTTCCTTGCATCTCCAGAAATATTTCTCCAGCAGAGAGCCAGGATCTAGCTGACAAACTATGAAATAAAGTGAATTTCCACCCATTTGCCCCAAAATGAAAGCTGTTACAGTGAGAGACATTAGAAACCTCTCATCTTGGGGCAAATTGAGTCAGAGTGGCCAGCAAAGGGTCAGCTCCCACACGCATTTGAGCTAAACGCAGAGGTGTGATATGTTCCCCTAAAGCTGTGGTTCTCCTGTAAAATACAGCATCACTTAATGCAGGACCCCTTTCCACTGGGGGCACACATGGTTGCTTTGCAAAGCCCCCCTGGCCTGGCTGGGTGTGAAAACAATCACCTGGCTGGCCAGGAAAGGCCCATGTAGGATTTCCTGCAACATTTCCAGGTAGAAGAGCTGGGCAGCAGCTGCCGTCTAAGGAGAGGATTCCTGCACATCTGCAAAACAACACTGTCTACCGCTGAGGGGTTTGTCTGTAAAGGGCTTCCGAGGTGTCAAAAAGTGAGTTCTCGAGTGGGTTTCTTTCTCTGTGGGTTTCTGCATGTGACACATTACTCTTTAAGAACATGACGCTGGCTTAGAGAAATAACTGGTTGGATGCTGTCACCCCTCCCTCTGAACTCCAAAACACTTCAGCAAAGCCTTATGAAGCAAAGGCACCTTGAGTCTGTCCGGTGCCAGCAGGTCCCAGGTGACCCAGCTTCTCCCAGAGCAGTGTGCTGGCTGCTCCAGAGACGCTGCTTTGGCTGCTTGGCTGCAGAGGGATGCCTGTGGCCGGGACACAGGTTGCACAATCCTGCTTGGCAGCTCCAGCTGTGGGGTTGCAAAATGCAAAGCAACCATGGTAGTCACACTCCAGGGACTCACCCAAGAGCTGACCTCATCTGCCAGGGGTGCTGGGCTTTCAAAACGCACCAGGATGGCGATAACAAGGGTTTTAACAAGTGGTAAATTGGGAAAGTCCTTATTTCCTACTGAAACTGGGCAAAACCTGCAGCTGCTGCAATGCCCCAATATTGCAGATGTCAAGGCCCATGCGAAGTGCTGGATGCTGACACGGAGATAGAGGGATGGGGAGAGAAGGGATCACTTTCCATTTTTCAATATACTTTTCATTTCAAAAAGCACCTGTGTGAGTGTGTGAGTGTGTGAGTGCACGCAGGCCCCGCTGCGGTGGGGAGTGGGGCTGTGCCGTGCTGGGTGCCTCTGCCAGTTCCTAATCCCAGGCAGGGCTGTCCTGCCCTAATGTGGCCAGGAGCAATCCCACACAATTATTATGAACAAGTGCTGTTTTCCTTGGAAATAAAAGGCCTTCTTTCAAAATATCCCATTTTTATGAAATATTGTTTTTTCTGTGGCCAAGTTTGATTAGGATTTTTTCCAAAAAATTATGATTTTTTAAAGTATCTTTTTTTTTTTTCCTTTAATCTGAAACTCTCACAGAAAACTCCATGAGAGAGAATGGAAAGAGCATGGCAAGAGCAATGTGTTTTTTGCTAGAGTGCACCCAGGCTTGGTATGATGAGTAACCTTGGTTCATTTACCCGAGGCACAGGCACAGGTTGTCCAGAGAAGCTGTGGCTGCCCCAGCCCTGAAAGGCCAGGTTGGACAGGGCTTGAACAACCTGGTCTAGTGAAAGGTGTCCATGCCCATGGCAGGAGGGTGGAAGGAGATGAATTTTAAGGTTCCTTCTATCCCAGACCATTCCAGGATTCTATATATTTAGTAATGCCATAAAAGAGCAGGGGAAAAACACGTGAAAAAGCAAAATCCATCAGAGCCAAAGCATCAGCACCCACCACAGCATGTCCTGCACTCCTGCCTAATATACAGAAACTGGATTAGGAATATATCCCAGGAAAGGAAAGTAAGAAAACCTCTTTCTCCTGGGCTAGCTTCTTCTATACAGGGAGGAGGGATTCTTAAATCTGGTGTGGGATTGCTTTCCCAAGCAGATGACAATGGCCAGGGGCTCTGCGGCATTAAAATTGACAGCCTGTGCTTTACATGGCATAGTTTGCAGACTGAACTTCAAAGCTATTTGACTGGGCATTACAAAGTTTCCTAGAAAATTTTAGCATGTGAGCTTGGTGTTGGCACCTCAGAGTGATAAACAAGCTCAGTGCTGGTGCTTTCCATCCCTAACACTGCGAGTGAGAACATCAGGGGTTTCTCTTTCCTGTGAAAAGCCCATAAACCAGCCAGGTAATTAATTTTCTGCTTTTGAGGAGAGCTTAGTCTGGCAAAGAGTTCAAGGCAGGAGCATTAGCAGAGCTCAGCTTCTGCTGAACCCTAGGAGAGATGGATGTACCTTCTCCTAGCAGCCTGCTCAGCTGGGAGGCAGCAGTAAAAGCAAAACAGGCTTCCTAACAGGAATCACATCCTGAGTCATTACTTTCAGATACTTGAGTGTCAGCCAAGGACATACAGCGAGTGTGTCCCAGTGTGAGGCCTGTTGATTTTATTGTCCTGCTATTCCACGAGGTCGCTGCCTGGGGGGCGTGGGGGGAGGCTGGGGGGCTTTTCTGCCCCTCTCATTGTAGCAGTAGTCATCCTGAGGGAGTGGGGTTACAGCTTTCCCCACGTGCTGGGATCACTGACCTGCAGTTTTGTGTGAGCTGATTTGATGAAAGAAAAGCTCACATTTTGCCAAGTCTTTTTGTGCTGTTTACTCTTCATTGACAACTGCTGCCTGTGCCCCAGTGAGCTGCCTGTGCAGGTGGCTTGGCGGGTGGCAGCAGGACACCATGGAGGGGCTGCTGCACGCTGAGGGTGGGAGCTCTGGGTCCGTGGGCAGTGGGTTTGGCATCTGTGCTAGCCCAGGTCCTGCTCCCAGCTAAGCTGGGCTGCATGGGCCACCTGGGTCAGTGTGCCAGGCCATGCCTGCCCAGCACACTGTGCTGTGGGTCCCCACCCAGGGCCATGCCTGCCCAGCACGCTCTGCTGTGGGTCCCCATCCAGGGGACCTCTGGGCCCCTGAGCGCCTGGCAGAGCTTGCCCAGGTCCCCAGCCCGTGCATGACCTAGGCTGGGTCCCTTGCTCAGGCCTGGTCTTTCGCTGCTGCTGCAGGGGAAGCACAAGTCAGGGGTTTGTTACAGCCCAGCACAACAACATGGCACATCACCTTGGGGACAAATGCCTCTCTGCGAGGAGTGACACATTTTCCCTCCATGCTGCTCATCCCCTCCATCCCTTCCTTTGCCCCATCCTGCTGAGCCAAGAGTGCAGCGAATGCCTCCGCAGTAGCTTGGTGCATTTTTTCAGGGCAGGGGGACCACTCCTCCTGCGCTGACCGCTGTGTGCAAGTGTTTTATTGTTTGCCTCTTGAGGTGTGAATGAAGTAATGGGCTTTCTCAGTCACTTCATCCATCTCCAGCTGACAGCTTTGCTTAGACACATTGTGCTGTGCTGTATAAACCCTGTCACCTTGCCATCTCCAAACAGACAGCTTCCTCTGGGAAACTGTAATCAAGCCCTCCTGAGCACTCAGCTAGCACTGTCCACGGCTCGTAAATCACGGCAACTTTCCTCAACTTTCGGAAAATCGTGAGAGGAGACAGATGGAGCGACACGCACGCACCCAGCCATAGGGTCCCACGGCTCCCGGGCAGGGGCCACAAGCAGCGGGGCTTTCCGGGAAGGAGGGAAGCTTTGGCTGCTGAGGTGAGCATGCCTAGATGGGGCACGAGGACCTCAGCAAGGTGAGGAAATTTCTCTGTGGACCCCAGCACTGCACAAGACCCTGCATCAGTTGGCACTGTCATAGCATCTCTGACATGCCTGAGGTTGGAGGTGACCCTTTTGGGAGCCAGGGCTGATCCACTGGCTGTGGGGATGCTTGACAGGGTCGCTGCATACACCTCTCAGCACCAGGAGAACAACACATGGGGCTTTTCTCCCTCCACCTGGGTTTAAACAGTGTGCCAAGAAGACAGATGGCTGCTCTCGTTAGCAACTCATGCCCCTCCCTCAGTTATTTTGGGAATGATGCTCAGCCAGATTCAGTTGGAAGCTGGTGGGGGGCGACCTGGTCACTGTGATGAGCTGCCACCACCAACCCTGGAGCTGTGAAGGCATGGATGTGCCCATGGATGTGGGACTGGGTGTCCTGATCGGCTGGGGCTGCACAGAGGTGGTTTGGGGTTTTTCCCTGGCAAGTGCTCACTTGTCCAGGGACACTTCAGCTGGAAAAAGGCATCATATTCTTATGTCTCATTTTTATCCACTGGCTTGGGAATTTCATGCACATAGGAACAGAAGCAGGATGGGGAAGACTTTTTCGGCATGGCTGGAGAAGGTCTGTCCTACTGAAGGGACCAGTCTCCCCACTTCCTGACTGACCTTTGTTGCCATCAGTTTCGGACAACAGGGCTCATTTCATTCCCCCTTTTCCCTTCACTCCATCACCAGTCTATCAAATCAGCCTTTGCCTGAGTCCAAACCTCTGGCAAAAGCTCTGAGATCTACAAAAGAGACTGGCAAGATGCCTGTGTTGTAGAAGATGAAGGCAAATTGCAGGTCCAGCACGACTGTGGGGAGTCACAGAACTGACCTGGGCTGATGGAGCATTAAATTCCAAAGAACAATAGAGCAGTAGGCCCAAGCAGATTTGGGGCTCTCTGTGCAATACAAGAGGACTTTCTGTCCCTTTTTGGAGCCTGCAGCAGAAGGTTGAGCTGGAGCACAGTGCATTAATCTGGGATTAGGAGAAGGCTAATGATCACCCACCAGTGCTGTCATCCCTCAGTGTGACAGATGCTCACAGATTTTGCTGGCGCGTTCCTGGAGGATGGACCAGTGTGGACAGTGTGTGTGGGGGGGGAGAGGCAGTGAGCCTGGGCCCCAAATTCCCAGCCCAATTCAGGAAACCATCAGCATGATATGCAGCCTTAATTAGGCGAATAAACTTAGCAAAGAATTCAAACATAAATTTGCTCTTGCTGATTTCGGGCTTTGCACACGTTCACCGAGCGGACGGGTTCCCCAGGGACCCCAGACTGAGATCTGCACTGTCTCTGATTTATAAGGTCCTCTTGGACATGCTAAATATAGTATTAAGTGTAATAAATGCATATCACTTTCTTAAATATTTTGTGATTTATGCCCAGGCTCCTTCCCCTGAGAGCTGGGCTCATAAATCCTCTGTGCAGATCTGTAGTGGGGGGCACTTTCCTCAGGCGGTTTGGAGAGTTAATAAGCAGGAAGGGACCAGCAAGCATGAAAGGGAGCAGGGGAGAAAAGCCAGGATGGGGAGGGTCAGAGAGAAAGAGGGAGCTGTAGGGAAGGAGGGAAGGTTCCCATTTGCCCTTTTTTTTTTTGGTGTGTGTGGCACCCTCTGTTGGGCAGCAGGATGCTGGGATGCTTCTGCTGGGAAAGGGGCAGTGGATGGCTCCTCCACGCCAGGCAATATGGCTCTAAAGGAGTCTGTGGAACAGCCCTGAAGCCCTGGGCACTTCTCTGTGGGTAGGATAATGCAGCTCTGGTTTGCAGGTTTGCTTGGCTGAGCATCCTCCTTTGCTGGCTTAAAATAGTCATATCCTACTGGCATGGGCTCCTCTTTGCCTCCCTTCTCCATGCAGTACCCACCATGAAGACTAAACAGGGAAAATACTGAAATGAAGACTGGAGGATGTGCTGGGAAACTCTGGAACCCAGCTGGAGGGAATGGCAAGTGCTTACTTGCATCTCCTGCAGTGCACAGCCTGGGAATGGAGCTCTCCGGGGATGCCCAGGGCAGGTCTCCACCCTTCCCCCGGGGGACCACAATGAGACCTGCACACCACCAATGGGGCAGCTCCCAGAGCCTTGCAGTGGCACTAACCCCACCACAGCCTGGAGACTAGGGCTGCTGCTGGAAAGGGCTGCGGGCTGTGGAACAGCAGGGAAAGATGCTTTCCCTGCAGGGCTGTGGCAGGGGCTTTTCTCAGCTGAGCTGCCTTCTTCAAACTTCAAACTTGTGTCCACTGATGGAGTCCTTCCTCACTGTTGTCTCTCCCGTTCTGACCCTAGCCACCTCTTTTTTTTTCACCTTAGGTGTGATTCTCTCCCTTTTCTTCGTCATACCTTCTGGCAAGGTCCAGACTCCTCACACCAGCCCATCACAGACATTCACTCTCCTTCCTACTGACCACTGACCTTCTCACCCTTTCTCCAGTGCCCGTTCTCCATCCCCATCACTGAGCACACCAGCTCATCACCCTGGCCTCTCCTTCCTGTGGGGCCATCCTCTCCAAAGCTGTTGCTGCAGCTCAAGCCCTGTCTTGGCAGTGGGGGGACCAGCAGCTAAAATCGTGTGTCCCACACGTGGTCCCCAGGCCCCCCTTGCAGTTATTTCCCATTCCACCCCATGAGGAGGCAGCCCAAGATGAGGTGTGCTGTCCAAAGGGAAAGCACGGTGCAGGATGGAAAAGCTTACAAGTTCAGAAGAGGAACCTCTGGGCCAAATGGGAAGGGAATCTGTTTAAAAGAGCCTCCCAAAGGGAGGAGAAAAGGGAAAAAAATGGAAGAAGTGAAAAAATAAAGCTGTGGATTGACATCAGCGTGCCCTGTGGAGAAAGGCTCATTTGTGATCACGGACCATGCTTCCCGAGGAAGACAAGAGGGAGATTTATCTCAGGAACAAGGGATGGGTCAGGCAGGCAGAGATGTGAAACAGATTTGGTCAGAGAAAATGGTCCAGCCATCCCTTGACACAACAAGAGAGGCTGCTGTGGGAAAGAGGAGTCAGCAGTCCCTTTTTTTGGAGGTGATGGTCCCAGTTTGTCTCCTTGGCACATGGAAGGATAATCCCAGGGTGCGGCTTCATCACCGCTCACCCACGGCTGAGGCAGGAGGGCTCGAGTGGGGCTCGAGGCTAGTGCTGCAATGACCCTGCTCTGCACTGAGGATTTCCAGTAAAAATCCATCATGATTAACACATTGAATTTGTCACAGCCTAGACTTTCATGACAAAAAACATGACTTTTTGGGTTTTCTCACAACAAGTCATGTTCTCTGTAATCAAATAAGCACTGCTCCCCCACAGTCCTTTACAAACTCAGCTCTGTTTGGTTCCTGGGTCGTCACAGGAAAATGACCAGAGATGTGAAACACTTTCATGCCATTTGTCAAGTTTTATTAAATGGCTTGGAATATTTTTATTACCAAACAAGGGTTTCTCAGTGGGGCTTGGGACCCTGCGTGGGCCCTGCTCCATCTCCAGAGCTTTTGTGTGTTTTGTGTGAATCTTTTCCCTTTTGTTGCCGCCACAAACAGGCAACCTTAATGAGAATCTGAGATATCTCAGCAGCCTTGTGTCAAGCAGGGGAAACCGAGAGGAGCAGTTGTATTCAGTTGCTTGAGGTATTTCAGAGCAAAAATGCAGACATTGAAAATGACAGCAAAGAGGCAGGGAGGTACAAAAACTGTTAAACCATTTTTATTTTACCAGGAGGGAAAAAACCTCACCTCACAAAGATTTGTCCCCATTGGTATCTGCTGTAAGAAGCTCCCCCAGGTGAGGATGGGACATGCAGGTCACAGCAATAGTGTGACACATCTGCCCTCCATCCCTGGCCATCCCTTTCCTGTGCCATGTCATTTTGTGCCATGCCACACCATCCTCCCCTGTATTATCCCATCAGCTGTTTCTCAGTGCTGGCCTCCTAATTCCCTGCTTGCAATTAGTTTCTAAGGTCAGTGCAGGGACTCTTGCATGGAGAATACATCCCATCCAGTCAAAAAGCCTCTTGGTTCATTTTTGCAATGAAAATTGAGGAAGAGGGTTAGAAGAAAGAGGGAGAGAGACTTTTTACACAAGCAGATGATGATAGCACAAGAGTCAACAG
Organism: Origma solitaria; assembly: GCA_013397895.1. Taxonomy (NCBI): domain Eukaryota; kingdom Metazoa; phylum Chordata; class Aves; order Passeriformes; family Acanthizidae; genus Origma; species Origma solitaria. The sequence goes on along the minus strand of VZRL01001446.1, from coordinate 438,288 downwards.
TTTTAAACTAACAAAGGAGAGATTTAGATTAGATGTGAATGAAGAAGTGAATGAAGAAACTCTTCCCTGCGCCCTGGCATAGGTTGCCCATAGGAGCTGTGGCTGCCCCATCCCTGGAAGTGTGCAAGGCCAGGTTGGACAGGGCTTGGAGCACCCTGGGATAGTGGAAGGTGTCCCTGCCCATGGCAGGGGGTGGGAATGGGATAAGCTTTAACGTTTCTTCAATCCAAACCACTCTGTGACTCTCTGAAGAATGTGAAATCCTGGAAGCTGATGTGAACTGTACAGTAACAAGCTGGCACAGCATCTGTGTGGTCAGAGGGTATTTGTGACCCACATCACAGAAAGTCTGTGTACAGTTTAGCTATTTATTGAAGAAATTGCAGGGATTTGGCAAAGAATGATAAGGATACAGATTTGGAAAGCCCTTCTGCCATGGGGTGCTGTCATGAGAGTTGGGGAGTCCCCTCTACAGGAAACTTGCAGGAGCGTTTGCCTGCAAGACAAAAATGTCTTGATTGTTTTGACCAGACTTTAATTATAAGGCAGGAAGATGGGACTTATCCTGAGGCAGACTATCCACTCGTGTTAGGCCAGGCGAGGCCCAGCCAGACCCTCAGATGACCTGGATGTCTGGAGGACTCTGCAGCACCTCTGTGTTTCTGTGTCCTAGGCTGCCCTAAATCTGGGCAGAATTTAATGCTAAAAGTTCATTTTTCTATCTCAGGGGAATTTTCTTCCTGCGACGACATCAAGGCTGGACTGGTACCAGTCCAGACAGACTGTGGGACTGAAGGTGTGCAGACAAGGGACCACCAGAGGGTCTGAGGGCAGTCCTGAAGAGATGCCCCTGCACATGTGATATCAAACACAGAGCCCTGCTCCGTGCCTAAGCCTTAGGGCACTGCTCTGCCCCCTACATTTTGTCATGCTGAGCTCTACAATACCTTGAAGGCTGAGGACTCAGTAAGATTAACTCTGAAATCAATGGCCACTAAACCTGGTGCAATAACCCAGGGTCTGACTGCGATGTCTCCTGAGTCTCAAGGGGCAGGATTGTGCTCTGGATGAAACAACACTATGCATAGTTGATGAAAATGAGCTCGCTGCTGGAACGCTGCTCATTAGATGCTGAACATGTGCTGTGGGTTATGTGATGGGATTATTTATCCAGAAACAACATTTTCTTCTGTGCAAGCCTCAAAGCAATCATCACTGTGCAATGTGAATTCCCCTGCACAGCAAAGAGCAACACATCCTCCAGCCTAACCTGTAAAGAAGGATGAAATGTTTGAATTTTATGGAACTCTCTGTAGGTTGGGAGACAGTTTAGGGGACCAGATTCAGTATGATATTGGGATCTGCAGGCTAGTTTGTTCAGGAGGAGAAACCAGTAAGGAAAGTCAGGCTAATCTCTTAGTGCAATGCAGTTTTTCATCTTACAGATGTCACTCTCCCATCACAGGCATACAGAAAAGATCCTGGCAAACCCAGGGAACAGGCTTCTCCCAGGAACAGTTGAAGGTAGATGGATAGGGAAAGAAATTATTAAATCCTATTTTTGGAGTTTTGTGCAGAGTTTTAGCTTGTTTCCCAGGTTGAGGCTGATGCTGGGAACATGACCCAGCTGTGGAGTTCAGGGAGTCACAGACCTGGGACAACAAGTCCCCCTGGAGCCATGTCCAGTCTCCCTTCCTGCTGCCTGCAGCAGTGATGAATCTCCAAGAGGTCAGTGAATTGTACTGAGTCCAAGCACCTTCTATTTACTTCTCTGCCTTAGATGCTGCATTTTCCCGAGCTGAAGATTGCCTGGTCCTGCCCCAGTAAACCTCCTTGTATTTCTGTAGAGTCTTGCTGCAAGTTTTCATTTTGCAAATTAATACTATTTCTTCCTGTTGTAAGCACTGAGCACATTCAGCTATTTAAAACTTCCCCTGTACCATTTGGTGTTGGCAGCATGTCAGGTTCTCTTCCCTTTATCTTATCAGGATAGTAACTTCTCTCTGCTATCATATGATACGTCCATACATAGATATCAGTGTGTCCAACTGCCTGTCTCCCTTCTCACCGATTTAATTTGCTTCTAACCTTATGGGTAATTTCAGGGCTGTTGCTCAAACCACCTGGGCCCTTCTGTTGTCTTGTATGATAAGACAGAGCAACACATGTCCAGGTTTCCCTGACAGAAACCTGAGGATATTGGACCTGTTTCACTACCACTGTAGTAGTGATGATTTCATGATCTGTCCCGTTGCTCCCTTTCACTTAGAAGGTGATCCCAAAATGTACAGTTACACCAAGCATTGTCCTGACTCACTCAGTGAATGTCCTGAGAGCTGTTCAGGTTCTCAGGAGCCTGACACTGGTTTGGTGCATCCAGCACCATCCCTGCCCCATTGCCACAGGACATGCTGCCACATTGCCACACCCTGCTGCCATGTCAGTTCTTGGGGTTTTCACTTTTTTGTTTTTATAAACTCCTGTTTCACATTTAGTAGTAGAACTGGAAAACACAGATATTTCTGTAGAATGTGAACACTGCCATCTGGTTTGGGAAGGCAGGGGTATTTTCTTGGGAAGGATGCTGATAGCATCCTTAGACTAAATGGGCTCCATGCAAGAGAAAGCAGAAACATCCTGGGCCAGCACAGCAATGCCTGGGGGAAAAGTTCTCCTGGAAATCCAGGATCCCAACAGACTGCTGGAAGGGGACTCAGGGTCTCCAGACCAGCCTCCCACCAGCAGCAGGACTGCCTCCTGCACTGACTTGGCAAGGCCATGGCTTTGCCTAGATGAGCTCTGGAAAACGCCATCCTGCACCTCCCTGGGGACCTGTCCCAGAGTTTCCCAAAGCCCAGCCTGGACCACTGGAGCCACTGGCCCCGTATTGAGCCGCTGCCCCAATACCATCAGCTTGGCTCTGTGCTCCTGCCCCAGGAGTGGTGCTGCACGGCACGGCAGGGTGAGGTGGCTGTGCCCAGACTGCCATCCAGGGCCTGGGCTGGGCAGAGCTTAGAGGAGACCCCGGAGCCAAGACAGCTGGGCACCAGCCCTCGTGTATCCCCACAGCTGCCACTTGTGTGAGCACAAGTGATTTATGCTGACTTTTCATTTTGTTGTTTAGTAAATCAGGAACTTGGAAATCAGCATGGTTTCTTGTGCGAGCCTCACTAACAGCCGAGGTTATCACAACAGCTATAAATCCCCCTCGATTCTGGATGGGAAATCTCATTACTTCTCTTCTCCCCTCCCTGGGCCATGAGACCTGGCAGAGCCATGGGAGAGAGGAGTTGATTCAATCCAGTTCTGGCTAAAGTGATCAACCATGAATCATCATCTGCTGGAGACCCTCTCCTTCACCGAGCCTTGACTCCCAGGGAAGCTGTGCTGCCTGGTCCTCGATCAGGAGCTGCCTCCAAGGCCAGCACATGGAGTGAGGTGAGACACCTCCTGCCCTGACAAGGCCAGGCACCATGTAAGACAGGTGGTAGGAATTATAGTCGCCTACTTGTTTTGTCCCCTGCTGCCCCTGGGGACACTAAATGTCTAAGACAGAGTGTGGGCAATGATGCTGGGATACCACCCTGAAGTTTTCTAGGACTGGAAACGTCTGTAAAAGGCCTTCAGCCAGCTCAGACATGAGGAAAAACACTCATCAAAAAAGACAGACCCAAAGGGAGTTCCCTTCCTCTCTCCGACTGCCTTCCCATCTTTCTCTGCCCCCTGGGAGGGAAGGGTTTCCTCAGCACCCATAAGTTCCACTCCCCTGCTTCCTGCGTCCCTCATCCTGCATCCCCTGACCCCTGGAGTTGTCTGAAAGAGATGTTCCAGGGCCTTGCAGTTGCCATGTGTGGAGGACATCTTCCTCCTTGCCTGCAGCCTAAGGGAATCAGATCGTTTGTGACCTTCTCTTGCACTTGGAACACTCTGGAAAAGCTGTGGGTGGCCACGTGAGGCCACCTGAGCTGGTACCTATTGTAAAAATTGCTGCTGAGCTAAGAACTGCTGCACTGCAGCACATCAGTGAGTCCCACAGCATCTTGTGGGAGTTACTCCCTGACACCTCATTTTTGGGTAACAGAAGAGGGTGAGGTGGAGGATACTGAGTTGTGTGAGTATCCCCATCCCAACATCTCCTCCTTGCCTGCTCACCCCACCAAACCACCCTCCCTCCCGGTGCCCCTGGTCAACTCCATTGCTTTTGCCCCCCCAGCCTTTCTGTCCCTCTGTTCCCCATGTCCCATGAGGTGGGGCAGGACAGGAGTGCAGGGGAGGGTGCAGCTCGGGAGGAGGGCACCCTGCTGGCTCTGTGATGGCTTTATAATGTATTCCAGATTCTGCCCATTCCCATCCCTGCTGCATCCTATCATTTCCCTGGTTATTTTTGATTGCTGCTGAGCACAGATCTTTGTGAGCATATTTTTGTCAGTAGTTCAGTCATTTCATTCTTATGTTCCTACACAAGTCTTGGATGCATCATCAGGGCTCAGTGACTTATTGCTCTTCAGCATGTCAATTTATTTCCCAGTCTTCTTCTGATACCCCCATTGCTCATTTTAAAACCTGAAATGAGCTGATCCAGAGCAGCTTTCTGCCCCCACCCTCTGTAAGCCTGAACAATCCAAAGAAACCCCTCAGCTTCCCATTCCTACTTTTTGCCATCACCCTCTGTTTCCCTCCCAGGATTCCACCTACTCACAAATATCAGATTTTATGTATTCTTATGTCCTTTCATTGCTTATTTTTGTACCTTTTTATTTTATAACATTTTTTGCCATTTGCTCTGATGAAATCCCATCCTAAGTCCCTTGTTAGGTAATCCCTGGCATGCTTTACTCTTGCCTCTATTGTCTGTACTAAGGCTGGATTTCCGTTTTCTGAAGTGCCCTGTTCAGCTCAAATACGCAATGAAACCCTGTCATTTCAGCAAATATTGTTGATTTTCTTTCCCACATGGGCCTTTCTGCTTTTTCTCTTAAGCTGTGCAGCCTTTAAAGTCTCATTGACGGGCACATCCACAGCTTCCATATCAAAGCTATGGCCCGAAATAAATTTGCCTTTAGGGCCCTTTAAATGAACTCTCCTCATTTATTTATTTTGAAGTTAAGTTCTCACTTTCTAACACTGAGCAGCCTCCAGCAGTTTTGGAGGCAGCATTTCCCCCAGCGACTCCGGCTAATTGTGTGGTGATCACTGGAAGTTAATAGCTCACCACTGGCAGCTTCTTGAGGTAAAACCTCCATGTTACTTTGGGGCAGAAATGGCAAAATATCTGTTAAAAAAACCCAAATAAACAACCCAGGCAGTAGCCATAACTGTGTGTGTTGCTGTCTGGTTCATATCAGTCACCTCTGCCTGAACTAGAACCCAAATCCTTCATACAGCAGTTGCAGTTATTGTGGGGGAAATGTCAATTTTGATAAAAGACATTACAGTCAGTTCTGAGGTGTACAGAAGCTTAATTCAGAAATCAAAGCTGTTTTATCAGATGGCTTACGGATTCCTTGCCTCCAAAATAGACATGAAAAGGAGGCTTGAAGCAGCAGACATTCCCCCAAACACTGCAGATTCCCCAACTTTTCAAACCAGAGTAAACTTAAAAGCACAGTTATACTCCTGGGCTGAAATGTGCCTCTTAAAAGCATCCCTTGCCAAAGTATCCCGTGTGTGCTGTGGTGAGGAACTATTCCCTAAGCACGTCTCTCTGGGCTGTCCCCTGGGGCTGCCCGGAGGCTGTAGGCCTTCCAGCTGAGGGTCTGCAGCACACTGCACCTCTGCCCCATCCCCAGCTGGCCACGTTCCGAGTGCCGCATCCTGCCCGAGACGCACCGACCGCGCCGTGCCCCCCGAAACAGCGAGGCACCTTCTCCCCCTTGAGGGTTCTGCATGCCCCTCATTTATAAATAACTCCATGCCCGTGTCCCCAGCGAGGGACACCCACAAATAGCCCCTGGGCAGGGCAGGGCAGGGCAGGCGGGCTGCGGGCTCCATCGCGGACCCGCCGAGCCCAGCCCAGGCAGCATTCCTCAGCTGGCAGGCCTCGGGCCGATGAAAAGGCCCAATTCAGGTCGTGCACGGCGAGTACCTGACACCTTCCCCAGCACAAAGAGGGCTTTCTGCCTGGCGCCCGGCCGCAGCCGGGGGAGCGGTGGCACAGCAGCTGCCTCTGGCCCGGAGGGGTCACCGAGACACATCCTGCACACACCCCGAACAAAACCCACTTGTCTTGTGGGCCGGAGCAGAACGCAGCCCTGGGCAGGTGGCCGCCAGCTGGGCTGATGGTTCCAGGTCTGCCAAACTTCTGGTTGGGATGGTTCTCCCAAGGCTGCAAGCCTTGCTCAGGTCAGTGGGATGGTGAGGCTTGAACTGTGAAGGTTTTAGGAGCAGCTCTGCATCTGGGCTCCTCTCTCTGCGCTGCTGACCCGCCGGGGCCGCTGGGGTGACTGGTGCTGCCACAGCTCGGTGCTCCTCCACACCGAGCCTGGAGCTGGGATGGTCACACCAAGACTGACTTGTGGGTCAGACACGTTGGCCTGGGAGGTGAGTGGTAATCTAAGCACTGAAACAGGGTTTGTGAGGGATGGAGAATAACTCATTTTGGGAGGTATCCACTAAGAAAGCACTGGAGAGGTTATTAGTCTTCATACTATCTTTGCTCTTTCCTTCCCCAGGAAAACCCAAGTTGGAAGTGGTCCACAAAAGTTTCCTCACCCAGCAGCACCTAAATGCAGGCTACAGTGTATGCCACAGACCCTACAGGATGCAAATTACTCAGCTCAGAGACCCTGCAACATTTCTGCTTTTCAGCCAGGGACTGTCAAATGTGATGTGCACAATCCACCTGGGAGGAGAGGACACATCTCAGGGCCTCCATGCCTCAGCTGAGAGCCGAAGCCTCCAGACTGCAGCCAGGGCCTCCCTGCCTCCTCCCTGCCTGTGCCTCGGAGCCTCTGCTTTGCTCATCAATGCTCTCTGGTCCTGTGCTCCCAGTGCGGGATATTGGGAACCTGGGAAATGGGCCCCCTCCCCAGACGCCCTGTCCACCACAGGGGTATTCCAGCCTTGCAAATCCATCTCTTGATCCAGACAACTAAACTCAGACTGTGCAGTGCAGAGCATGGCAGCAAACTCCTTCCATGGCTCTGATCCTGTGTAACCCAGTGTGCATTTTGGTTTCAGCTGCCTTCATAGAACCATGGAATCACTGGGGCTGGAAAAGCCCTGTGATATCACCAATTCTAACCATTAACCCAGCACTGCCAGGTCCACTGCTAAACCATGTCCCCAAATGCCACATCCACATATTTTATGAGCACTTCCAGGGATAGTAACTCTACAGCTGCCTTCGGCAGCCTCTTCCAGTGTCTGACAACCCTTTCTGTGAGGTTCAGGCTTCTCAGTCATCCTGCTGCAAAAGCACAAGGAAAAATCATCCTCCCCAGGTTTGGTGTCTCACAAGCCCCAGGTGGTACCCAAAGAAGCTCAGCCCATTACAGGAGACCAAGTTGATGCTGGATGAATTTGTGTTCCTTCTGAATGCAAGCCATATGTGACGTGAAACATCACATGTCAGGCAGATTGGCCCAAAACCAAAACCAAGATTGCTCTCAGCAAGATGTGCAAACCCTTCCTTGTCTCCCTTAATCATCATTCTGCCTTTTATCACTCTCATAAACTCTCTCACTGAGAAAACACGTGGCTTAAAAAAAACCCCAGGTCCATTCTGGGTTGAGGGGAAGTGAGAAACCACTGTGAGTGTCTAATGAAGGGATAAAGGGCTTGAAGTCCCCAGTAGATAGCATGGGAGATCCTTCCCAGAGGTGTGCAGATGTTTCACAGGTGTGTCTGCAGGTACCCTGGCACAGATCACACCACTCATGGCCATGTGGATCCCCAAGAGCAGTGTGCAAGCTGCTGAGTGGGTGCAGTCCTTTCCAAAGGGAACAGAAGAGCCTTTTTCCATCTGGACACAACAGCTGGGAAGAGCAAAACAAATCAGGCTCTAAAGACTTCCCTGTTTGTCTGCTGAATGTGCTGAGGGCCCCAGGCTCCTAAGCAGGGGTTGCATCAGGGACTTCATACGGGCTGCAGGAACTTGTGATGCTCAGGGAAAGCTGGTGAGTAGTGCAGGAATGGCTGTGGGAAAGGACAGCACTGCAGCAGGTCCTTCCATCACCAGTGCAGTCCAGTTGCTTTGGAGACCTCATCCAGGCATTCCCTGGATGCATTCGGGGTGATTGGGGGATATACTTGGCTACGCTGAAGACTGAAGAAATTCTTCCTGTGAAGGTGATGAAACCTTGGTACAGAGATGTTGTGGATTCCCCATCCCTGGAAGTGTCCAAGGCCAGGCTGGACAGGGCTTGGAGCAACCTGGGATAGTGGAAGGTGTCCCTGCCCATGGCAGGGGTGGGGCTGGATGGGCTTTAAGGCTGCTTCCAACCCAAACATTTCTAATTCTGAGATTTTCTGTTGCTGTTGCTCTCAGTGGGATGTGCTTGGAGGTGGCAGCAGACATCTCTCCATCTCCTTCTTGCAGCATCTCCCCCTCAACCCTTTCTCTCTCCTGTTTGGAGCTCTCCCATAAGCAGCCCTGGCAGAGATGCTATAAACAGGATATGGGCTCTCTGGAAATCTGCAAGCAGGAGCGGCTGAAGGTATTTAATAGTATCTCTGCAGTAAACAGAGATAAAGGGGGATCAGCTGTATGGAGCAGGGAGTGAGTATCAGATGGAGTTGCTCTGCCATGGTGACTATTTACTGAAACAGGAAACAAATATTTTTTTGGCTTTTGCCAAAGAAAGATTTCTTTAAAAATGTGTTAATATTAGAAGTAAAAATGCATCTTTTAGACATGTTAAGTGGCCACATTCACTGGAGTTTTATTTACTATATAAAGGTTAACATTGGTCTGTTTATCCTACAGACGAGATTTCCAGAAAATTACAAGAAGGGTCATGTAACAGTCAGCTCCTGCTTGCCTGTGCTTATTTGCCAGAGCCAAATCCCTGGAGCCTGCAGAGCTGGAGCAGAGAGAAGGGATATTCAAAAGGACTCTGAGAACCGGAGAAAAGAAATAACTGAGCTTTAAGTTTTTTTGAGTTCATTCACTGGGAAGGTGGGGGCTGGGCTCACCCTCGTGCTGCTGTGGGGGGCATCGGTTTCCCCTGAGCTATGTGAGGGAGCAGTAGTTGGAGGGAGGCTGAGGAAAACCCACCGATGGTGCAAGCAAGTTGCTTTCCTGCTAGACCCAAAGAGCCAGTTTAAAGCCTGGATCAGGAGATTTGATCCCCTGGCCAACTCTTCTTATGTAATTTTACTATGATTACTCTGCTTGAGAAATGGTGCTGCCCCAGAGAAACATCCAGCCCCTCTCCTTCATCCGGTGAGGATATCCTGGGACTTGTGCTGAGGGAACACGATCATTTAAATTTCTCTAACAGCCATGCTGTCCCTTTTTTGAGGGGTGAGACCTTGCCCTGTTCCCCCATAATCTGACAGTCCCCTACCCTGGATAAGCTCAACAAGGTTGTCCCATCTTCTTCTCCTGTCAGTTTTGGTACTTGCTTCTGCCTGCAGCTTCCCACACTGCTCTGAGGGAAGCTGATTCTCAAAACAGTTGTGAAAGTCCTGGAAAACTATTGTGTTAAAAAATACATCAAAAATGGGTTCATTATTAATGGCCCTGCTGTCAGCACCATGAAATCCCAACTGAGCAGTGAGGCAAGGATTTTCTTCAATGAAGCAGTGCTGGTGCAATCCAGTAGTGTTGCTATCTGGAAGAGAAACTTGAGCCAAATTATTAGCCCTAATATAGAAAAATCAAGGCAAATATCAAAGGCCTGAGATACCCAGGAGGTTGGATTAGGTAATTTACTAATTTCCTCATGATTTGCACAGTGTTATTAGCTGGAATCAGCATGACCTTATGAGGGTCCTGACAGAGTCTGGCCGTGGTCTGGAGACTATGGGATGGCAGCCTTGGGATTTGGTCCCAGTAAGTGTCTGTTTAACACCTGGGGACACCTCAATCCCTGGCTGACATGGACACTCCTCAGTGTTTGGCACCAAAAGGTGCAGTGTGACCTGCTGCCCGTTCATGGCAAGAGAAGTGCCCTGGGCTCAGCTTGCTGGCTCCTGGCAGCATTTCTGCTGCACAGGTGTGAAACCTGGCATGGCCAGGAGGAGTGGGGATGGCCACAGCATGGAGAGGAGGGATGGCCAAGGCAAGCCAACACCTCCCTGTCCAGATATGGGCCAAGCTTTGCACCTGTCACCATGTGTGGTACTGTCTGGCTTCAGGCTTCACCATGGGCTCTCACGAGGGTGGCAGTTAATTACTCCCTGCTGTATTTCACTCTCTACCCACGCTGGCGAGGCATAGGAGCTGACAGACATTAAAATATCACAAATACACTTTCAGCTCCAAAACTGAACGCTGGAGGCAGCCAAGGGCCACTCTACATGGATGCACAGCAGAGCATCTCAGCAGTGTAAGCCATCGCTGCTGCCAGAGGCATTGGCAGCTGCAAGAGGGAAAATCTGATTCAGATATAATGAACCAGTTGGAGGTACCTGGGCATAGTAAGACTGGAGACTGCTGTTCCCTGAACACTACGAGCATCTCAGCATCAGCCTGAAAGGGATTGTCCCTCTCAGATGAACCTTTCCAGGACCAGTCCTCCTCAGGGATCCACCTTCTTGCCTTTATTGCCTGGTGTATAATGAGAGATGTCCCCAGGACCTCACTTTGTCAGAGAGGTATGAACAGCTTTCCATGACCTTCATGGATCTGTTTTCCATGCTCAACAAGCAGGAAAGCTGAGTTGTGTCCTTCCCCACAGAGTGGAGAGGCCATGAATTAAGCCTCCAGCATGCCAGATTTCTTTTCCACCTTGTAATGGAGCGACAGCCTGCACTGTAAAGTAGGGGGAGAAAAACATCTACTCAGTTACATCCCAAAACATCAGGTTCAGTGGGGCCTGTACCTTCTTTGAGGGATTAGCCCAAAATGCCATTAAAAAGGATGGGTTTCTGCCCTCTTCAGAATAGCAAGCTGACACTTGCCCCCACTACAGGTAAATGTTTCCACAGATCTCCTCACATATTTTCCCATATTCCCACATATTCTCCCATATCTGTGAGAGAGGAAGGTGAAGGAAAGGTGATTTTATTTCAAACAAAACTGTTTTCAGACACTCAGTGTCTCACACCCCCTTGAACGTTCAGTATTCAGACTGAAGAGGAGAAGGGAAGTCAGCTGGCGAGTCCTCACATCTCCCGGGCTCCTGTATCCAAAGTTACTGCCCATGCACTGGCTTTGGATACACTTAGGAGCTGATCTGTGTTTTCATGTAGGTCCCACGGCCATCACTTTTACCTCATTTTATTAAAGACTCCTTTCGACTCTTTTTATTTGGGCATAGTCTATCCTTAATTTTATGCTGTTCTTTGTTTTGGGCTGCTCTTTATTTTCACAATTGGTAGGTCTCGAAAAGCTACCCACAGATGTGCTGCAATCTGGATGGCCTTCAACACGTGATACTCCTCTATCCCATTTGAACACTTTTCCTGGGCTTTGACCCCTCATTTAGATTTTATGTTTGTCCTGGCCCTCTCCATAGATGCTCTCCGACAGGTCTTTGGAAGGAGCTGGCATGGCCTTTGCTTTCCTACAAACAGTCTTTTCTTCCTTCTCCCCCAGGGAAGTCTTGATCCATATTCCTTTGACAGCTGGGCAAGGTGAAGCAGCCATGGTGAAGAGAAGTGTCATTGGGCTTTCAGCCACGGCCCCTCTCCTTTTCAGCTGGCACAACACTAGAGCCATGTCCCCTCTTGCTGACTGTTGCTATCTTTACACCGTTGCTGGAAATAGAGGATTAATAAATTGCAGCTCAGAAATGTCGATGAACGTGTGGGTTGGCTGTGTTGGACAGAAGATAATTTGTGGTGAAATCCACAAAACGTCTGGGATTTGTAAATGTTTCATGATGACTTGGCTCTTCTCCAAACACTCCCATCTACTGACAAATATGAGCCATGAATCACTGCATACAGGAAAATCTTCTAAGCTCTTGACTTACTCCTCACCCAGTTCTGCTACACTGACAGTTGAGAGAATTCGCTGCCCATGGGGAACAGGGGCTTCAGGGTCAAGAGGAAGGAGATATTTGGTAGCCCCACAGATTCTCTGTACTGGCCTCTGGGCAGAGGAGGTGGGGACATGGCACACTGTCTTTTCTGGGTGGCAGCCCACAGGACTGAGCTGGGACTGTCCCAGCTGATGCCAAGATGTCAAGGCCAAGCTCCGTGACACAGCCCAGAGATCAACTCCTTTCCCAGAGAATGGATTCACTTTCCACTCCCATCAGTTTGAGTTTTGGACTCTGGAGTAAGGCTCAAGCAAGCTGGCTTAGCATGAGAAGCCCTCAAAAGCTGCTACCTCAGGGCATCTTTGCCATTCCAGCAGGAGCTGTGGGCACTCAGGAGACTTACCCCAGCCAGGCAGTCCAGCTGCAGGGGACTGATCACCTCAGCCCAATTCATAACATACTGAACTGTTGATTCATAAACCCAGTGCCTGGCAGCAGAACACTGGCTACCAGTGCTTGGCTTGTGGGTCAAGGACAAACTCACAAAAATAGCTGGTGATGTGGGGGCAGGGTGCCTTGAGCCTCTGTCTGTGAGCCTATGCATTCCCGTCCCTGCCACCATCGCCTAGTGAGGGCAGAGGAAGACAAAGAGGTGATTTCCCAGGACCTTCTGGTCTCTGCTGTCTCCTGGTCTCTCCTAGTGGAAAGTACCAGGGGGAATTAAGCCTCTGATGTGGGCCTCTGTGTGGATTGAGCAGCCACACTTTCCCTGGAGCACCTGAAAAGCAGCACATCCCTGTGGGGTGGACATCTTTGGTGGCTCTTGTGGTGTGTTGTGCAGCCACTCAGGCAGGACCATAGGAACAGCTTGAGCACAATACTTC